>CAEGAE010007581.1:0-17083 GCA_903067095.1 Girardinus metallicus
TACAAAAGGTGAGTCTATATTTTATTAGTTTACATGTGCAATCTTAGTCTTTTATGTATGCATGTGAGAAAAAAATTTGTATGCGTGTGATATTTTAGTAGTGTGTATGCGCTATTTTAATATTTTGTGTGTGAAGAGAGGAAAATTGTATGCATGTGTGATATTTTATTAATGTACATGCGCAATTTTTGTATTTTGTGTGTGTGCGAGTTTTTAGTAGTGTGTGTGAGAGACAAAACATAGTTTTTGTCCTAAACGGCCCCTCATATTTGACATCTGCATTCGTCACACACAGAAACATCTACCAGCTTTGTAACGTCATGATGCTCTTTGCCACCCATTTGTTATGAAATTTATTTTCTGGTATTTTCAGTAAAGCTACACATCTCAAGCACAGCCGCCGCAGAGTTCAGTCTGTCTGTATAAATAATCCCGCCGTGCTCGTTCCCACCGTTCGCTGTAAACCAGCAGCTCCGGGAGGAGAAAAGCTGCTGTCATTTTAAGATGCTTATTTGTCCCCCTGAAAAAGACAAAAACCCAAAAACCCAGACATTATCACGACTCATTAAAATCCTCCCAGGCCGAAATTGAAAATTGGACGTTGTGCTGCTAACACTGGGCTTTCATCAACAACTCAGGCGGAAGTGAGAGAGTAAATAAAGTCCCAGCCGGAACACGGTGCGCTAAATGATAAAAAAAAAAAAAAATAACGAGGCTTCGAGGCAGATCAGTTTTCCTCGATGAATTTTAATAATCGAGGTACTCGAATCACTCGAGGAATCGTTTCAGCCCTAAACAGCAGCCTTGATAGATTTGTGATTTAAAAGCCTGACACAGGCTTGGGCAACTGCTCTGGTGCAAAAATCTGCGTAGGTTCATTTTGGGCACAGCAACTTACTGAAAGTTATAATGATGTAAAAATTCAGTTTTATTTGTGAATTAAAAGGATAGGGCTGCACAGTGGCGCAGTTGGTAGAGCTGTTGCCTTGCAGCAAGAAGGTTCTGGGTTCGATTCCCGGCCCGGGGTCTTTCTGCACGGAGTTTGCATGTTCTCCAAATTGTCCCTGTGTGTGTGTGCATGGTTGTTTGTCCTGTTTGTCTCTGTGTTGCCCTGCGACAGACTGGTGACTTGTCCAGGGTGTACCCCACCTCTCACCCAGAACGTACCTGGAGATAGGCACCAGCAACCCTCCTGACCCCATTAAGGGACAAAGGGTGAACATGGATGGATGGAATTAAAAGGATGAAACCCCTCAGCAAATTCAGAGCAACTCACCTTTTCTTTCTTTCTTTTTTTTTTTACATTTCTGTGCAGTTTCAAGTTGGTACAAAATAAAAAATGCAAGTGGTTCATTTTGTTATCTGATAGCTGATACATTTTGACTGCAGGCGACAACTAGCTAAACAATAAGCTGAGCATAAAACCTTTTTTTTTTCATCAGACAATCATGCTTATTTGCTTTAACTTGGATAAACTGTGAACTTCATCAGATAAATTGTTCCCTTTGTCACCACAGACCTCTTCCTATCCTGGGAATGGGAATGTTTGTCCTGGGATCCGTTCTTCTTTTGCTCATCCTCACAGTGCGACACAAAACAAAAGTGGACCCCTTGTTCTACGGTACAGACACATTGCTTAAAGCTAATGTGCAAAATAAATAAGTAGTTCTATTATTTCATTGGTATCCTCTATATTTGTAGTATTTGCAGAGTTTACGTTTGGCGGCATGGTGGGTTTGACCAACGCTTTAGAGCAGGACGGGTTCATCTCTGGTTTTATGGACTTCTACTTAAGGATGGTAAAGTAACCAAACTCAGATTTATACAATTAATCTTTTCTTTTAAAAACAAACAAACACAATAAAACAGTATTTTGAAATCTTTTCTCTCCAGGGTGAGCCTCATCTTGGCACCTCCTATGCTGTGATGATGTCTTATTGGGAGGTTGTTCACCTCATTCTGTTGCTCACAGTCATTCACCGCATGTTTTCAGGGTGAGCTGCTGCACCAGAACCATCCCAGATGTTTCACTGTGTGTTTTCACCGAGACCCCTGATAGACTCTGTGGTTTCTTTGACAGGAAGTCCTACCGAAGCCTTGGTCTGTTGTGGGCTGGGTCCTCCATTGCCAATCAAATTGTCCTTATTCCAGGGGTGGTAATTGGTGAGAAACGCTAAACATTTAACTCCTCTGATTGAATGTCTCTATGCAGATTTTTTTTTTTTTTTGCTTCTCGGTTTTTGTAGGCAAGTATGGGTCCAGCATCCGGCCCGCCTTTTGGAGGAATGCCCCTTTCTTCTTGGTGTCTTTTTGGGCAGCATCGCGGCTCTTTAGCAGACCCAGAGAGATGCCAATTATCACAGCAGACAAGGTACATTTCTGACTCAACTCTAAGGATTGGATTGATTTGTTTTATTTATCTGGACATGCTTTCATTAGTGATAGGAAATCTCTATTTTATGATTTAGAAGCTTGTCATTTTTTTTCTTTAACGTTTCAAAATTTTTATTAAACCTTCAATTTATGAGTCACTCCAAGTTTTCAAAATGACCTGCCTAAAGATATTTGTGATTAACTAGCTTAATATGCATCATATGTAAGATTTTTTTTTGTAATAGATATATTTTTGAAAAAACTAGGCAAATTTAGATATTTCAATGATCAAGGTTTTTTTAATCTATGTTATAAAAAAGAACATTTAGTATTGATTATTAATGCAGAATTTGAGTAGCGGGAAGAACTTAAGATTTATTGTAGACTTATCTGCTTTAATTTTATTTTAATATTAGAGAAAGTAAAAGGCTCTGGCTGATTAGACTTTCAAATAAGGTCATTATACTTAAATAACATTTTGATTTAAAAACAAAAATTTTGTCTCAGGAAGTAAGTTTGACATAAAAGAAAACATCAGAATCAGCTTAATTCACCAAGATTGTGCACGCAAGCAAGGAATTTGATTTTAAGTCAACATAAGTAAACATGACATTGCTAATAAAATATTAACATTTATTTATGTCATTTTTACTTGTACAAACAGTTATGAGTTTCACTCATAGCATTCGCTGTCCAATAAAAGTCCATTTGAACCAGATTGTCTTTTCTAATTCTTTATTAAGCTGGAAAACCGAAGCATAAATTGTGATTTATGTAACAGAGCAATAGCTACGTTTGTCGGTGTTCAATCACAGTGTTGGATTATTACATGTACGCTATAATCAGCAGCTACATTAAGTTATATTATTTCTTCTGATCAGGTCGCTGCAGAGCAGAAGAAAGGTCTGCTGTCTCGACCTGCCGACCTGCTCCTGTCACTCCTCTTACTGGGAGCTGTGGCTTTCTTTGTGTTCAGAGGCTTTGTGAGTAACACAGCACAGGCCTGGCTTCTTCTGCAGACTCATGAGGTCACAGGTTTGAATACTTGTCTGCCCTGCTGTTTTTCTCCAGGTGGTGTTGGACTGTCCCCTGGACACTTGTTTTACCTACATCTACCAGTATGAGCCGTACCTCAAAGACCCAGTGGGCTTCTCCAGGATTATGGTCGGTCCAGAAACTTAAAAATGATCCCACGGCTGAGATCGGACGCATACATCCTGTTCACAAACTGTATCTCATCTCATTTATTACAGATGCTGGTGTATTTTTTCTACGCTGTTCCCCTGGTGAGCGTTCTTCTCTATGGTCTGAACACACCTGGATGCAGCTGGATGTTGGACTGGACCATCTTCTTTGCTGGAGCCATGGCTCAGGTACAGAACATTGCAAAACAAGTTTTACTGGGATTTTATGTGATGGGCCAAAGCAAAGCAGCGGACAATTGTGAAATTAAAACGACAAATCTTGCTATTTGTTATAAGCCATGTAGGGGACACAGTAAAATAAGCTTCTGTGCACCACAAATCTGGAACAAACTTCCAGAAAACTGTAAAACAGCTGAAACACTGAGTGCCTTTAAATCTGGACTAAAAACCCACCTGTTTAAAGTTGCATTTGAAACGTAATCAATTACGAATTTAACAGTGGCACTTGACATAATGTAATGTTTTTAATTGTTGTATCAATGTTGCATGACTGTGTTTTTGTGTTTGTTATGATGTAAAGCACTTTAAAATGCCTTGCTGCTGAAATGTGCTACACAAATAAAATTTTATATGATTTGATTCAGAAAAGTAACAGTAACAAATTATTGAGCTGAGGGGGGAGGGTGCTTTTTTCAGCTGGTCAAAGTTAACAGGAAGACACGTGGAGCTATCCTGAAGGAGACATGAGACAGAACAATGACACCAAGCATGCAGCCAGACCTCCTATAACATGTTTTAAATAATATGTTTATTAGAATGGTCCAGTCAAAGTCGAGACTTTAATCAAGCTGAGAAACTGTGGCAACAATGGAAATATGATGTTTACAGAAACTCTCCAACCTTTTCAATTGAACTAGAGCTTTTTTATAAGAAGAATAGATTGAAAATTTATGTAAAGCTGGTCTACATGTATCCTAGACGACGTGCAACTGTGAATGTAGCAAAAGTTTTAGGTGTCATTTTTCTTCCATGTCTCCATTATCCTAATTTAGTACATTTTGTGCCCTGAAAACAAATGTAGGAAATGGATACTTTCCATTTAGGTGTGGTAACTGTGTTTCTATTTTTGCTGTTGTTAATGTTTCACTGCCCCCTGATGACCTCTTCCTCCTCGCCTGCTGCTTTGCCCCCAGACTCAGTGGTGTCATATCGGAGCATCTCTGCACTCCCGTACTCCCTTCACGTACCGAGCCCCGACAGACAAAAGATGGCCGGTTATCACCCTCAATGTGCTGCTCGCCATTGTGCCCGCTCTGCTGGCCCTCCGCTGCCGCACCAACCCGGCTTTTCTCATGAAACCTGTTCCCAAGGGACAGAGCAACGACGACAAGAAGAAAAACTAGGACCACACACCTGCCACTGAATGTCGAAGAATACTTCACATGTTGAAAAGGCGAATGCTTTCAGGGGAGTGCACAAACTGAAAGAAACAGTTCTCTTTTTCTCCCCCTAATCTTGAAACCCAGAGGAGATTTAGAAACTTTGCTCTCTGGGTCAACTTTCAAATCGGCCATCTCACAAGGCACTCCCTCTGTGGACTGTTGGACCCTGATAAAGACGTGCCGCTGATGGAGGTGAGGGACTGCGATCAGATCAGCTTTCAGGTGACTCACACGGATACCTGGTCGCAAAATTTTGATTATGAATCTTGACCTAACAGTTTATTTACACATGTCTGTATATCCCAACTAAAATTATATTTATTTCTGTTTTTTTTTTGTTTTTTTTACTGTTGTGAAAATTTTCAGATTTGACCCTTTTTAAAAACAAGCGTGTGAGACATTTATCGGTATTCCATCAAACCTCATTTTCTTGTCTGAGTAGTCCAAAAATGATCTCACTGCAGGTCAGAGTTCACGTTTGACCTTTTGCTTAGCAAGTTAAACGGTTCAATAACCAGATTTACTACTTTCTGCTGTATCTGTCGGTGCATCTCAGTGTTTCATGTTGTGGTTTATTTTGTACAATAAAGAAAAAACTGAATATTTTTTGCACTGATGAGCAGGAACACTGATATTCTCCCCCTGTGCTCCTTGTCGTTTGTGCCTCTAGAAAGATTTACATAAAAACTTAAATGACTCAGGCTTTTATAGATTTAACAATACTGTTTCAGCAGCTGTCAATATTGTCCCCAAGCAGAGACGTATTCAGCGCTGTGCAGAGTGCACTGCTGCAGTTATCAACCTGATAAGAGGTGAACCCTGTAAATAGGTGAGCTGTTGCATGTGGCTGTCACATTCACAAAAAAAAAAAAAAAAAAAAAAAACCCACTGGTCAGGAGTCCATATGCCTTAATCAGTGAACCAAAATGTAGATTACATGTGTTGAATTCAATATGAAAATGGATTTAATTAATCAAATATGTGTCAAGCAAAGTGTTACTCCTTTTTTTACTTAAAATATTTTCCTCTTAGAAATGCAAAAGGTTGAGGAGTGATTTTTGTGATTGAATCAAAAGTGTCATAATTGAAACTAGAGACTGTTTGGCTGTTAAAGTAACTGTGTCAAAGTTCACGGCTCCACAACACGACTGGCAGGATTTTTCATTCAACAATTATGGCTTCATTATGAAAGTCACAAATTGTTTTCAGTTCCAGAGCTGTTTTTATTTCAGCTAACTTATGTGCATTTTTTAAGACTAAGCACAAAAGAAAATAAACCGCATAAAATGGCTGCAGAAGACTTTTCAATAGCATCACGTTAGTAGGGATCTTGTTCATCCCTCGTCCTCTACAGCACAGTTGCATTTATTTTTATATGGAAAACCATTTTAAAACCAGCCTATTATTTTCCTTCTACTTCTTAGTGAGGGTCTATTTTGTGTTGATTTATCAGATAAAATTCAAATAAAGTTTGCAGGGTGCAGAAACTTTTCCAACACCTAGTATATGTTGTTGGTTTCGATTTAAAGAAAAAGTATAAAGTTTTGCTTTTCCTTTTGTTCACTTTATTAAGAATGAAATACAACAGCAAGACAAAAAGTCATTGGAACACCAAAAAAGTAGATGACTGATCCAATATCAAAGGGACTAAAGAGAAAAAATAGTGACATTCTACTCATCAGGTACACACAGCCGTGTAAATTATCAAGATGTTTAGCAAATCCGATACAATCAAGTGTTTAGCTCAAGCTTTTTCCTTATCCAACCCGCACAATCCGCTGTATGTCTATGGGACACATCCATTAAATCATTCTGAAGGAGTTGATTTGAACAAAGTCCAGCAATGGATCAGCTAATAACACAGAACATATTTACAAACCAGAGATTAGAGAAAAATCAAAGGATTTGCTACTAACTGGTATAGAAAAATGGTGTTACACAGGCTTCCTGGAGTGTAAGTACAAAAAAAAGCGTTTTCACTAGCAGATCATCCGTAATAAATAGTAACATTACACAAACAACACGTATTAGAAAAAGCATGTCAGTAAGAATAAAACAGAGCAGCTATTAAAAGAGCTTAATGAAGAAAAAGAAAAAAAGCAACAGCTCACAGCAAAAACACAAACAGCTCAGGGTTACAAAGGAACACACGCTAGCTTGCATCGTAGCCGTCTGTGGGAACAGAACACCGGCGAGTTAATTTTCATGTAGACCAGGGGTTTTCAACTCCAGTTCTCAAGAGACGGTGTCCTGCAGCTTTTAGGAACACGGAGTTGACTGAAGGGATTCAGTCAACTCCTGGTTCAGTCAGGAATTGACTGAATCGCTTCCTCGGTATTCAGTCAACTCCTGCTAACTATTTGAAACAGTTGCAGAACTTTACACGAGTTGAAGACCCCTGATGTGGAACAAAAGATTGAAATTTGATTTTAAAAACTCAGACATTTCTCTAATTTTCCATCTGACATGCAGACACTCACACACATTTACACACTGATGTCTATCTGACAGAAAGGGACGGGGTCATCGTTAATTAGGATGACGAGTTAGAAAGGTGTTCACAGCCCAATTAAACGAAGCATCAAAACAACCAAACTCAGTGATCAGACAGTGGAGGTTAGTTGTATGTTAGAGATGACCTTATTTATCAAAAGTAGTAAAAGCTAAGCTGAGAGCAAGGGGAAAAGCAGGAACATGGGAACTACTCTCTTCCTGTATGGGCCATGGTTAGCACCTAGGCGTTGCAGATGTTGTATTATTTGGTTCAGTAGTAGCTTTGAGCCTCCTCTCTGGGTTTGTGGCCTTCTCCTCCGTGCCTCCTGTTCCTGCGATGTTCATGGTGCTGGTTGTGATGGTGGCGTCTGTACCGGTGCGAATGCCGAGCTGGAGGAAAAACCATCAATGTCAATTTTCTTTGATCAAAATGTTTCAGTGTTGGACACCAAATGATCACAAGGAGAAATGAAGTTTTTTTTTTCATACTATGAAACCACAAACACAGCTTTGTCAGCTGCTAACAAAAGTAGCAGCATTTCAGAAAACACAGAAAAATATAGCCGTAAATTAAATTAAGACAGAGGAGAAAAGTTAATTGAGGTTGTCAAGCTGCACTTGAGCTGAAAGCAACAAAGTAAAATACTTTTCATATTTCTAAAAATTAGATAAAAAAATACACATTCTACTTTGCTTTGGCTCACAGACACAGTTGAAAATAGCAAAGTTTTAAGAGGAATCCAAAACATTGTATAAGTCTTCAGTTAATAACTAATTAAACAATAAGAAAAGAAATTGTGTTATTTGACCCAGAATAAATAGCTACAAAATGAAACTTTTTTGACATAACAAAAAATGTGACAAAAACATCTTATGTAACTGTTTTGTAAATTGATCCCATTTAGTAGAGTTCTTCCTCTAAGAGAATCGATGAGCTCTAGTGGGATTCGGGTCAAGAAGCAACATGACAAACAAACCCGACAACATCACATAGTGAATTATTTCCTCATATTAGAGAATATTTTTATCCTTTCGGTGGATACCTGCACTAATATCCCTAGAAAACAGCCTTTCAGATCCAGGAAACGGACCTTTTATTCAGTTTAAGTTCCTGGAAAGTATCTGGGGAAAATAGCTGGTAAGTTCTAGGATGTAGATGATAAGCTGCAGGAAAGTTTCACAGAGATTAACCTTTGAGTTCCTAAAAAGCTCTAGAAAGTATCTGGAAAGTGTTCCCTCTAAAACCACTGACACTAGACCACAGTGTCAAACTCACACTTTGTGCAGATGATCCTGGGACGCTCCCAGCTGCCGTCGGCCCGGCAGCGAGAAGTCGGGATGTGGCGTTGGTAGAAGCCCTCGGAGCATTGGTAGCGCACCACTGAGTGGATGTCATAGTGTGACCTCCGCCGGCCAACCAAATGAGCGTTCTCCACTGCTGGCGGGGTCCCACATAACACTGCCAGAAATATTTCAAATCACATAAATTAACACGAAATAGCTGAATAGATACCCTTTATTCACTGTTTCTTTTTAATGTAGAAGGAAGCATTTAAAAGTCGCTCTAACGAGAGACAGTACATACACACTGCCACTAGATGGCAGCCTTGTTGATGAATCAAGCTCAACTAAAATCAAAGGGAGGTTTGAGTATGTCTCTACACAGGACTAATCTATGAGATTACAGACAAACAAACACCTTGATCTCAAACACCGTGTCATTGTGTTTCCTCACTCCTTTAACACCTCATAACTTTACTTCATGTCTTAAGTGTACTTCCTTTACTTCCTACAGGCTCTATCTGCATTCACATTAAGAATGGTTCGGTCCCAAACTGTGAGGATGAGTACTAAGGCAACCTGGTGAAAAACTGACTAGAGGACATTTAGATGATATTTATGAACCTGGCAATAACCGGCAATAACTGCAACATCAGTTCTGGAGCTAGAGTGAGCATAAATGGGGCCGAAGGCACAATGGGAGAAAGATTGAGATTAATATCACTTTCTCTCAAAAAATCAATATGGGTTTGGGCAGAATTGCAACTTCACTTAAGTATGTGTTTGTCATCAATTTTTCTGAGTCTTTTAGGGAATGAGAGTAAGGTGAAGCTTTAAAGTTTGGGTCAAGCAAATGAGAATTTTTACCAAAGTAAAAAAAACAGGATCAACATGAACAGAGAACAAAAGCTGGTGATGAGCACTGATGACTAAGAGGAGGCCAGCTGGTCACACACACAAACACCCATGTGGTGTTTTTCCTATGAATAATGCATTTTACATAGTGAGGGAACTTTATTGATTTATTTACTGTGAAATTATGAACATTGTTTTCTGAAGTTACAAAGAGAGGGAAGGCTTTCCCAGGCGATGCGAGCAGATTGTTCCCTACCTGTGCCTTTCTTGCAGATGTAGGGCAGATTGTAGTTGCAGGGCACGTCGTTCCACTTGCCATCCTCATGGGCAATAGTCACCACACAGTCCTCGCCGCCTGCAAAGAAATTATCTGGCTGGCTTTCCCTCCAGTTCTCATAAACCTGCATAACAACAAACAGCAACCGTCAATATTTGCTTTCATGTAAGTCCTGCAAGAATGGACCATTAAAGACGTAGTTCAAGTGGGTTCAGTTAAAAGCAAAAAAAGCAGTTTTCTTACTTGTACATAAACCCTTTTTAAGAATTCATTTAGCATAAATACCAATTAGTTGGTTCCGGAGGGCGAAGCTATTTGCTTGTTGGCGAAGGATGAAGGTGAAAGTGGATCTCTACCTTCTTAAAACAACAAGAATCACCAAAAGGTCGAGTCGGTTTTATGAGAATATTGTTTGACAAGCTTTTAAACCGCAGCTGTTAGCTACAACTAATCTGTATGTGTACAAAATGAAGATACCAAGAAAGTTACTTAATGAGACTAAGAAATTATAATGTATCAGAATCTCACTTCAAATTTCCCGAATTATCGCTTTAAGAATGTTAATAACACAGTTTAGAAGAATAACGAGGTTTAGCAAACAAATAAGAACAAAGTTGAATTTTAATTCAGTGTCAGAGTATGCTACTCTGAAAAAGTGTTTCCACCCTTACTATACCATGAATCAACTGTCATCAACCAAGTTTTCATTTTTTTTGCCTTTATCTTGATCCATAAGTCATGTAAACAGAACCTGACTCACAGCATGAAGTAGGCTTAAAGTTTAAAAAAATTAACACATCATGCCAAGATGTAAATAAAATTAAAAATAGATGAGATACAATAGCGTTGTCTGAAAAGGTCTAGGAAGTCTTATTGTTTTTTATGCTTTGTACTGTCCTTGGAGAGGCCAGCATATCTATACTAAGGTCACAAAAAATGCCTGTTTTCCATAAATTAAATTCTTATTTAGAAAAAGTATTTTCTATTTATCCTGGTTATGTTTGTCTGATTTAAAAATGTACATTTTTACATAATCTGAAACATTTCAGCACGATAAATAGCTGAAGAAATCTGTAATAAATCAATTGTTAAATAGCTTTCAAAATTCAATCATTCTGTTTTTAACTCATCAAACCTGGATGTTCTTGTGTTGTTATTTAAAAGAAGAGTAGGATGCCAACTTAGTTACTGCAAACATTCTAACTTAACAACAGCATCTCTGATACAGCTAAAACAACGCAGTAAAACAGCATCAGTTCAAAGTTTAAAGAAATTAATTCAGATAAATGAAAACCTTAATTCTTCTTTTTACATGTAGATGTGGGAAGTAAAACTGCCCACATCTTCACATTCTTTCACACACTCCATCAAAACATGTTTGCATTAAACATGAGGATGAATGAACGTGTGGCTTAAACATACGTGAAGGAAGCTGAGAAAAGAACGATATGATGATTCAAACGATTGTTTAGCCATGGGATGAAAAATTCATAAAAAGCTGAATATTATAAAAAGTATGAAGGTTATGAATACCAAGAGATATAGCCGGCATTAGGAGAGCAAGCTGAATAGTATAAAATTTGAATGGTGAAAATAGCACAAAATATGCAGGAGAAGAAGCGTGGCGAAATTTAAGGAGCAACCGGAAAAGTGGAACTCAATAGTGTGAATGCCTTTAGCATTCACACTAATTATCCAAATTTTAACCTCGGCATTAATATTTTCATCAAGCAGACATTAGTACTGTCCACATATTTTAAAATGTGTGTAGTGTGTGTCGTAACTGACCAGATCATTGCCCTCTGTCCACTGAAAGTCCTCCTCCACTGTGCGATCATTCAGACCGATCCAGGCGTTGTCATGACCCAGACCTAAAAACAAGCAAGCGGTGTAAGGAAAAGCTTCGTTTTATTACCCCAACTAGCTGATTTTAACAGCTTTTTTTCTCAGTTTTGTGGCATTTGCTTAGTTTTACTGCCTTTGTCTTTGTTTTCTCCTGCATTGGAAGATGATGGTTTTTTGTCCTTCAATTCTAGGCCCCTATTTGTTTTATTTTAAGTTATTGTGGTTCTGACTAAAAAGCACGGCAGTAATTTCTTTTGATTCTCTCTTTCTTGTGTTATGTTTATGTTGTGTCACACATACCGTTAATGAACTCCTGCTCGGCGACAGAAAGGACGCTGCTGAGATGGGCACTGTGTTCTCTGCAGTCCTTCTCTGCATCCTCCCAGGTGTGTCTGTGGCTGAAGTACCTGTGAGAAAACAGCGAGCGAATCTACATTTGGTACAAACTCAGGTTTAAATGGTTATTTGTGAGCAGATAATGGACAATGTGTAAACGTGTGAGCAATACAAATGAATGATATCAGCTTTTTTTTCAGTATTGTAACCTCATCTGCTCTCATACCTGTAGCAGTGGCCATGAAACTTCCTCCAGCCGTGCTCGCAACCTTCAACATCTGAATAGAGTGAGAGAGAAATGAGAAGTAAAACTAATCTCCCCCTCAAATTGCAGTTAAATGCAGAAGGCCAGATAATCATTAGATGAAAAGCCTGTGGAGGATCCGAGGAAGAAGGAGTGTTCTGTCTCATTTGGCAAATAAAGACTAAAATATATGACTGTGGCATCTGGAGAAGTTAAATACTTGAACCATAATTATATGTGCCTACTTTCCATTCACAGCACATGTGGCCCTCTCTCTGCACTATTGGTATTCATTAATAACACCAAGGCCTGTGCATTCATTTATAACCGCAAAGCTCAGATATTCATTAATTCTCATTAAGCTGGTGCAGACGCACGCAGAGAGGCTCCCACCTGGAGCTGGATGTGACTGGAACCAGTGAGGTGAGGAGTCACTACATCTGTATGTTGGAGTGTATTGTGATGAGTGTGAATTGTTTTGTTGCGCGCTCATGTCAATCATTCTGACTCATAGAACTAATAATCTTTAGCTTATTTTTGTCAAATTATCGACTGAAACATGCCTCATGTTATATAGCATTGGTTTCTAGATTTTAATTTATATTCATGATATACACTTTTTAAAATTTTTAAAATTTATATATATATATATATATATATATATATGTATTTTTTTTTTTTAATTTTTTAATTTAAACATTTCTTTTTTTTTACATTTTTAAAAAACTTTTCTTGTTGCAACCACAAACTTCAATGTGCTTTATTTGTATTTTATAAGGTAGTGCTACATAATTTAGTGCACCTAAATCAACGCTTAGGTTTGATTTAGGTCTGACTGGACCGTTTTAATATGCCATTATGTTTTGATCTAAACCACTCCATTTTTTATTGATTTGGACTTGTCGGTTTCAGATAAACATTCAATCAGTGACTCTATTCTTACTATTCCGAAGCATCAGATTTTATGCATGCACAAATAACATTTGTTCACAGAAACTCCTTCTTGAGTTGTGGATTTCTGATTTCTTGGTTGTTTATCTCTCTCCTGTCATAGCCTGTCATTCTGGCTGGACGGCCATGACTGTTTTGGTAGGTTGCTGCCATGCCAATCTCCATTTTCAGACAGTGGACTGAGAGCTCTTGGGATGTTATTTCATAGCCTCACCTTACTTTATAATTTTCCATAATTTTATCTCTGGCCTGTCTGCTTTGATGTTTGGTCTTCATGATGCCATTTGTTCATTAATATTCTCTAACAAACCTCTGAGGCCTTCACAAAACAGCTGTCTCTACGGTGAGATTAAACTACACTCAGGGCCACTGTGCTGACTAATTGGGTCATACCTGAAGGCAATTGGTTGTACTGGATTTCATTTAGACTAAAATGGAGTGTTGAATACTAATGGATGTCACATCTTTCATGTATGTTGCTGTGATTGAAATTAAATAAAAGGATTTACTAAATCTTTCCAGTTTACAGTTTTAGGCTAAATTGTGCTGCTTTATAATATAAAACCTCAGTAAAACACGTTAAAGCTGGTTGTTGTTTGGTTTTTCCATCTAAGAACACATGGTTTTAACATGTACAAATAATTTATTTGCTGTATCGTTACTAGGAGATTGACCAGCTATTTTTAGCTAGCTTTGTGGTGTATTACTTATTGCTCTTTCATCAAAATTGTCTCTTTTATGGCGTCTAAGATTCTTTTTGCTCTTTTCCTGACAGCAACATCTGCAGTAAAGGGTAGATGTTCAGTTACCTGTGCAATAAAAACTCTAAAATATTCATGCAAATATTTTTTTCCAACAGCTAACACTATAATATATTCAACTACACTGCTGCTGGTGCATTTATCATAATATATGTAGTTGCTTTAAAAAAAAAAAAAAACAGACTGGAACGCAGTGCTGCAAAGAAGTGATGAAATGCAAATTCCTGCTGCAAATTTTGCCATCAATTGAAATCTGCGCTTGCTTCTCTTTCGGCTGACTGGAAAAAAAAAAGTGCAAATAATACACAATCCAGGCACAAGCATTTGATCGCCTTTGAGATTGTTCATCATCCTGCAGCTGTGTGACACGCAGACACCTTGTCAGAAAGGTGAGCTAAGACGTGGCTGTGCTTTGGCACACAGTGCCAACAGATGCTGCACATTGATTAGGATTATTTCCTCCTGCAGAGCAAGCTTCAGTCCTTTCAAAGCCAACAATGGGGTGACTGGAAATCATTGGAAAGAAAACTCGTCAGCGTGGTCACAAGCAACAAATTATTTGCGGCTCTGCAAACATTTCTTTTGAACAAGCAAAAAAAAAAAAAAAAACATTTCTCTCCCTCAGTTGGGAATAATCATATTTCTTAATGTGTGCATGACTGCAGCACTCCCTCTCTCACCTTTCTCACATGAGTCTCCTCCATAGCTTGGCAGGCAGAGGCAGAGGAATGAATCAATCTTGTCGACGCAAGTTCCTCCATTTTCACAAGGCTCGGACTGGCAGTCGTCGACGTCTATGTGGAGGGGAGAAAAAAAAGCAACAAGAACAGACCGGATTCAGATTTCATTAGGGTTCAAATTAGACATAATGTATTCTGCTCATGTCTGGTTTACAGAGAGACCTGAAAAAAAAACAGCATTGCAATTCAGATTCCAAAACAAAATGAGCTGGTGATTAGTTCTGCCTTAAATAGTAAAATGTGTCCATGTTGGTGAGTACATTATCATAATTCAAACAGAATGTGAGGGGAATACAAAGAGGCTAATCTCCCCCCACTTTTATTGTTTGTGCTCATTCTCTTGTAGAGGAAGGCACTTTGAGAGGCTTTGAAGTGTTATTATGTTTACAGAGCCTAATGCTTTCTTTTGCATACTGTCTTTATTTACGGCATGAGAACAACACGTCTGGCTCTATACGATGTTATACGTTAATTCAATGACAGTGCTGTCATAAATTTTGTTGTATGACTCAGCAGCTCAATCTGCACCCAGCTGAGGTTCTGGGCTGAGCCCCCCCTTGTTCTGGCAGATGCCCCCTGTTGAGGCGGCTTTCAGAAACTCAAGGCAGCTGCTCTACAGCAGCGTACGATCTGGGCAAAATGAAGGCAGGGGAAGACAGTATTTCTCTGCAGAGATCAATAGAATATCACTTTATAATAGTAAATAGATGTCTTCTCCCTGGCACAGCACACAATCACCAGGACTAAAGAAATACATTTAATTTCAAAGCAAACGTGAAAGAAAAATATAGCCATTTACCGGATCAAATTTACTTTCTAACATTCTAATGGTTTCTTAGTTTGAAGCAAAAAAAGGGCTAAGCAGGAAAAAGGTCAGCAGCTGTGAGAAGCTGAATGTGTTCGACAGATCAAACCAGATTGACCTTCAGCCTCATCCAAGACATCCACATTTCATCATTAGACACTGAGCGCAGGCAGTGACAGGACATCAATATTCACACAGGATACTTTAGGTTCAGCCAGAGTAGGATGCACTGTTATAATATAAAGGCAAGTGACATTATTATATAAAATAACATTTTAAGCGGTTTGTCTTTGTTGCGGTGTTTTAGTATTGTGTTTGACTTTAATCTGACAGTTTATACATTTGTCACCGTTCATCTGGTTTAGTTAAAGCTTTAACCTCTTAAATTTATATCCAATCGCACAGAAAATATTTGCGTTTTTGCTGCAAATCAAATGCGAGTTATTGCAGATTCTAGATTTATATTTTGCTCCTACAAGTTGTGTAAATTACAATTTGACACAGGATACTAGTTGGAAACATCGAACACTTATAAAATAAAAAATAAATTGCACCTCAATATGAATATTCTCTATTCATGCAGCTACTTCTCAAACAAAGAACAAAAAATACTTGTTTTATGTTTCTAATGCAGGAAGCTACTTGAAAATGACTTTACTACACAGTTCTTCTGTGCCATTAATCAATGCTAGATGTGTTAATTTAGAGTTCAGAATATCCTATATTCGCAAAATGGTTTAAACACAAATCTACAAATAACTTTTAGAATTGAGGTCACATGTTGTCTATTTGGACACTTCAGTTACAGAAGACATCAACAAACCAGATGTTTGCATACGCCAAATAAAAAAAACAACATAAACACTTTTATTCCTCACTGTCTGAAGTTAAATCAGACCAAACTTTTATTATTTTACATCTTTTTCAGTGTATAAAACAATCCCACTTTTTTTGTTTTTTTTTGGCATATCTGATTGAAGTTCACATCCAATTTGCTACATCAGTTCTAAACTTCCCCTCTTTTTTATTTTTCATAGAAGCTTGATTTTCTTAAGATATCTCTTAGTGTTGTTAATCCGTAGCGCTCCAGGCTGTGAAAAGGTTTTTCCTTTTTCTTTGGGTTTCAGACGTTTTTCACACATTTCTGTTCAGTCGCTGTGTCTACCAGTGTTACAGCATTGTACAATGTACAATGTGTACAATCTGTGCTTAATAATGAGTGAAGTGGCGAAGCAAGAGGCAAACGAATGTCAAGACTAAAACCTACCTACAGTGAATGAACAAAATAGTAAGAAAAAATATGTGACTTTCAGTTAATTTTATACAATACATTTTATTCATCTGATGTATAAAATGTACAAACTTTTATTTCCCTCAAACTACCTTATCTGTGTCAGTTCAGGAAAAGTAGCAGGAATATCTTATAGTGCCAATAACAAGTGTGATGTTTTAACCTTTTTATTTCTGTTGCAAATCAGTCATGATCCACAAAATTTTGTAAAAAAAAAAAAAAAAAAATTATATATATATATAAG
>CAEGAE010007584.1:0-55687 GCA_903067095.1 Girardinus metallicus
GGACTCTGACGCCGGAAGCTCTGGAGCGGACTCTGACGCCGGAAGCTCTGGAGAGGACTCTGACGCCGGAAGCTCTGGAGCGGACTCTGACGCCGGAAGCTCTGGAGAGGACTCTGACGCCGGAAGCTCTGGAGAGGACTCTGACGCCGGAAGCTCTGGAGCGGACTCTGACGCCAGAAGCTCTGGAGCGGACTCTGACGAAAGCTGGGTCAGAAGCCGCCTCGGCGCAGGAACTGGTGAAAGCTCGGCAAGGAGCTTCCTCGACGCAGGAACTGGTGGAAGCTCGGCGGGGCGCGTCCTCGACGCAGGAACTGGTGGAAGCTCGGTGGGGCGCGTCCTCGGCCCAGGAATTGGAACAGGCGGCAGTTGGGCCAGAAGCCGCCTCGGCGCAGGGACTGGTGGAAGCTCGTCTGGGAGCTTCCTCGGCGCAGGAACAGGCAGCCACTTCGGTGCGAGGTGCTGCCTGGGGGCTTGACCTGGCGGCAACCGAAGGCGATGCCCAGGGGCCGGGCTCTCCAGCAGCTCAGGGCAAGGGTGTCGGTGGGGCCCGGTTCTGGGGAGTGGGATCGCCAGCCTCGACCCCCTTAGTAGTCTCAGGTTTCGAAGAGCCACATCATCGAGCTGCCGGGCAAACTCTTCAAAGACAACTGCTGCCTCCACTCCGGACCTCCGACTTGCCTTTTGACGTGGTGGTATCCTTCTGTCAGGTTTTGTCATCGTGGGGAACTCAAGTAAGACCAGTCGAATGGGAAAGTGTAAGTAAGAGCTTTTATTTCCGGATGTGGCACCTTTCCAGACAACAAAACATAACTATAAACTTTACTGAGAACGCAGTAAGTGCGAACAGAGGATACCAGCAAAAAACAAAGAACACAGGGGAACTTAAATATACTGGGAACTACCCAATCCTGAACTCAAAACAGGTGCGAATGATAATGTCCAGGTGGCGGGGATGAGGGAACCACAGGGACAACAGAAACGCATCATGACAGTAGGGTGGTCTGTGTGTAAATGGATATTATAAGATATTTTTCACATTCTATTGTATATTTTCACGCAATCAAAACAAGATTTGCAGAGATGTTAGAAAATTAATTTGCAGTCCTGATTGTTTTAACTCTGATCAAGTTCAAACTGCATTGGCTGCAGAAACAGGAAAGAAAGGACATTGCCAAGGCAAGTTTGCTTATTGAGTGCCGGAGAAGTGGCCTTGATCTAAAACAGCAAGCAGGTACCAGCACTCCAACACACCAACTTCAGGTAAATGGTCATTTATTTCAATTATATACTCAGTTTGTAATAAACAATTTAATCTATATTTCAGTGTGCACAAATTAATAATTTAATAAAAGTAATTTCAACTTTAAACTTTGAAAATAATATACTTTATAGGAGGGATAGTGCCTTCTAATTCCCAAACATCTGTGACCTGGAGAGGAATAAACACATTAAAATTTTGATATTCTTATAATTTAGAAGCATCTCATATAAAGCACAAATGGAAAAGAAATAGACTTGACAGCATGACATCCAGTCTGGTGGAGAAATTATGAATCACAGTAATGAAATGCATTAAAAGAAGAAAAAAAACACGCCAGTTCCCTTGATATGCCGTCTGAAGTCTGATCAGAGAAGGTGACAGTGTGAGGAAGTCAGACGCAGGATTTGTGTCTATGCAACATCGTCTGTGCACATATAAGAGGGAAATCTGCATGTGCTTATCATGTCTTTACACGGACAGATGTGATGCAATGTCTGCGAAACCCTTTTCCAGGCAGTTTAAAATCAGTCAGAAGAGGTTTTGTGCACCATGTGACCCCTCACAATGCCCCCAAAAGTATTCCAGCAGATTTATACCCATGACTTCAAAGGTTGCTACATGCATATATTTTTTCTGCCAAAAGACCTTCTCAAAATTGATTTCTTTAACTCCAAATTTGACCTTTAAATGACTATGATGTTTAGGTTTTAGGTTTAGATTTGCCTTGTAGAAATTTTAGGATTTAGCATCAGGCAAACTTAATCACTCATTACAACCTGAAAGAAAAGACGGCTGCTCCAATGACAGCAACAATAACAACTCTGCTATGTCACTATGTCTGCACTTCATGATAACAACTATATGTTTTATTGAACAGATTGGGCTACTAATCCAAAAATGTTAGGATTCAGTTGTGTAGTCACCTAAAATAAAAATATGAAAGCAATGATATATTGCATTAATAATAATAATTAACTGTACAAAGTACATACTTTCACAATCAAATGCTTCTTGATTGTGCAGTAAATTTTAAATTATATGTATATAGGTGCTGAATTCATTTCTATTGAATTGCTTTGCTTTGATTTAGACATTAACTTTGAAGATTTTCTACTCATTCTTAGAAAGGAGCATATAGTGAATAGTCTAACACTACACATTAATAACTACAGTGCTCAAAGCAAGACACTTCATTTGGGAACCTGATGAACAACTCTTTCTATTAGTACCGGCCAGTTAAAAATAATTGGCCGGAAAGCAGGGTTCCCATATCTCTGGAACTTGGACACCAAAAGCTAGAGACAGAAAACTAACATTAGCCAAGATCCTTACCAGAGTGGGATGACTGCAAACTTTTGGAGCTACTCAGATATTCCTTTGGATATATGCATATCAGATTTTGACCTTTAATCGTAAACAAATAACAGGAACACAAAAAAGAATTTCAAAATGTGTGAGGAGTAGAAAATGGCTGTAACAATATTTGACCACAATGGACAGTTCAAAATTACAAGCCAGACATATTTGCATCCTCTTTGGTGAACTCCAATTGTGAAACACCAAGTAGGCAAACTATAAATTACCTCACCAATATCATATAATTTTAAGTAGAAGGACCTTATTGAGGAGAAAGTCAGCAGCAATTAAGAAAACTAAAAGAATGGTCATTGTGGCCTTGTTTAATTTTAAAATACCTTAATAAGTGACAGGCTCAGAGGTTTTGCTGATTTATGAGTTGAAAGCTTTAAGGTCCAATGACCACTACTCCACTACGCCACTCTACTGGTCTCCTAACAGAGAAAGAGCCTGTGAGGAGGACAAGCATGACAAAACGTGTTATTTTAAACTCACAGGGAACCAGAAGGGCTTTCAGAACCTCAATCGACCTCGGAAAGGGAGCATTTAAAATTTTTAGAGACCGTTGTCGAGTGTATTGAACTCTCCTTTTGTCTGCAAAGCTTTCAGTCACCACCCCCGTACCGTTGCACACACCCCACATACACAGGCAGTAGAAAAATGTCAGTTGTCATGAAGCATGTCTTTCAGCCTGAGACAGTGTTTTTTGCTTTAGCACAGGTACTTACAAATACCAACCTATGGCTGCTGGTGACCCATCAGCAGGAATTTACTAAGAACTGTTAAAAAAATAAAAAAATAACATGAAACAGAATATAGATATGTACTTTAACATGAATATCTATTTCCCTCCCTTTAAGCTAAGGTACATTGTTCCTCCTGACTGTCGAAGGCACAGCAGAAAACTTATAGAGAAGATGCACAACTAGCTAGCTAGAAAGTCTCTGTCCAGCTATCAGCAATAATGAAGGATTATTCATGGGTATTTTGACATACATGGATCAGGAGTCCATTATTGCCTTCATATAGCAGTATGTATCACTTTCACTAGCTTGGTTCAAACTAATAGTGACTTTCTTTTCTTTATAGAATTTCAGTACAATTATTTCCAAAAAATTTCCAAAGTATTTCCATATTTTTCCATTGGTTTTTGACTTATTTTTTGAAAATAAATAAATAAAATTATGTATAAAAATTAGCCATAAATGCATTTCAAAAAACATAATAGACCCCCTATGATGATTTCCATGAATGGAAACAGTGTTCTCTTGCCAGAATGATGACAGGGGTCCCACTCTGAAACCAGACCAGGTTGGCGACTGCCTGATGGCAGTGCTTTCACCCGGGCTGTGCCAGGCACAACCCGAAAAGGAGACTTGGGCCCCCTTACCATAGACTCACTACTTGTGAGTGCATGAATTATGCACCAAATCCTTTCAGTTATGTTTGATCACTTCATCTGCATATTACTAATCATCTGCCTTACATTTGACCAATTATTAGTAATAATTAATGAACAGTTCTGAGATCATTTCCATGAAGGGTCCAGAAGAGTTGGGTTTAATGTATGATGGGTGGTGACCATCCTACTGCCAAGGTAAAGGGCTTGGCAGTCTGATCCTCCTTACAGAAGCTGGCTTTTGTGAAGTTGAGAGTTTCTGGCTAGAAATAGTTGGACTCATCTTGGACGTTACCCCCGATCTGAACGAGTAAGTTTTGTTATTAAACTTTTATGGATTGGATATGTTCAAGCGAAAGGGTGTCCATATGTGCTCCTGGCAACAGGACACCAAAGACCGCAGTTTGATAATCAACTTTATTGTTGTCTCATGTGCTCTAAGGCTACATGACTTAGACACTTGGGTGAAGAGAGAGGCAGAGCTGTCCACTGACCGCTCCAGTGGACAACTCGGATTGTGAAAAGCCAACTCAATTTTTTTATCAGGTTAGTGGGACATGACAAAAGAGAAGGAGTTTATGGGATGACGGTTTCACAAATTAGCATGAAAGACAACATAAATGTCCTATGTGAAAGAACATTTTGAGTCCACTGTAGTGATTGGTTGGTCACAAACAACAGGAGTCATCTCCTCATTGAGAGCCATCCATCCATTTTTTTACACCTTTGAAAGATTTGTTACAATTGCACTGAGTTTAGTTTACCATTACACTAACGCAAAGAAAACTTATTAGTAACAGCCTTAATATATTATTATTATTAAGAAACAGTATAAAAACAGAACTGCAATGCCAACAAGAACATAAGATTTCATTGCAGTTTATGGAAATTGTTCCAGTCCTTAACATGCATCTGTCTCCTGTCAAAAATCACTTTGAAGATCAAGTGTCATACGAAGTTTTCCCACCCAGCCCAAGCACTTCCCACACACCTTTGAATGGCACCTGCTAACAGATCCTGCTGTTATCTGCACTGAGATAACACTGTGAGTGAAGTGACAAAGCCCTGGGACCCGCCTGTCAACTTCAGACACATCAAAGGTGCGGGTGCTTGTCTCCAGCTCCTCAGCCATGACAAAGTGCTGTCCTGTGGCAAAGCAAGGAGCTGAGGTTCAACAAGGACTTGGAGATCACAGGTGTATTTTCATTTACATAGAAATAAAGAACATGCGCAGAATAAATCCCCTCAAGGATTCTATTTGTTTGGAGGATGTCACCTCAGAGTTTTGATTCGGAGCAAGAGGATTTGTTGTGTTTTGATGGGACTATGTTGGTTTGTACACTTAAAGCCGTAGAGTGTTTGTACGGGATAGAAAACTATGTCGTTTTACTTACCAAAGGCTGGGAGATACAAAAGTACCTCAGCTTCTTGTCAGCTTCACCTCTGCTACAAACCCACCCCTGCTGCGATGGATAGAAAGCTGCAAATTGAGGGCTGTTCTTTAATGCTAGAAAGCCCCGGGAGATGGGAATGCCAAGCTTTTATCAGGGCTTTCACAGTGTTGATGGGTGTATGAGAAATTCACACAAAAGCAGTGGACGAATGGGAATGTCTGTGTTTATTAATGAGGCAAAGAGAAGGCTAATATGACAGTAATTAGGAGGCTTTTATTCACAGATTCTGGCCTTATAGTGCAATCAGTTGTGAATTGAATATAAAAACTTCAAAAGTGTGCTTGAAGAACAACCGCAGAAAAATATTTAAGGTTATGAAATAAGATTCACCATGCCAATCATGCATGCTTTTGCGTTACAAAAGCTTGCCAGTTGTATTACCAAAGGCTTACGATTGAGCGTTATGTTATTTCCAGCTCACAAGACTACAACACGTAATATTGGATTCATGAGAAGAAAAGAAAGTTTTAGTAATATCTTTGGATTAAAATTCTCTTTGACTTTACAAATTGAGAATAAATCATATAAATCACTAGCCTGGTAAAAATAAAACCCTTGCACCAAACACTTTGCTTCGTACAGAGGGTCTGAGCTCTCGACTGTTGAGAAACGATTGCTTCTTGGTGGCGTGGGTTGTGTTGAGGTTTTAAATTTTACCCAATTGCTTACATTTGCCTGTGACGTATGTAATGTGCCAGTTCTACGCTAAGAAGAAAATTGAGGTCATAATTCACAACTTCTCTTTCTGTTCACTGATTGGCCTGTTCAAAAATAAAAGGAGACAATCTGAGTCAAGGGGAAAAATTCCAGACTGTGCTGGAAGTGGAATTGCACAGGGAGGCAATGGCCAGGCTAATAAATCACTATCTTTGGTTTAAAATAACCGTAATCAGGACTGTCCAGATGTGACAAGTACATCTATTGTGCTCTTTTTATTATTGTGGTCCTTCTGCCAGAAAGGACTAAAATGGTCCCAGTTTCTTTTGTTTCTATCAAATAAATCTGCATTCAATGAAGAATTCATGTCTGACCACTCTAATGGGTTCACACCAGCATGCACATGAATTTGTAACAAAAGATATCCAACTTTAGCAAAGTTGCAAATCTTTTTCTTAAAACCCTTATTTTTTTGTTTCTTCAGTTGCTATCATCATACCCATGAAATTTTCAGAGTTGCATACTTTTAACACTCAGAACAGTCACTGGACAGAATAGAAATAGAGGATGAAAAGCCTGTGAGGTTAGAAACATTCCAGGAGATTTCTTTTCTGTCGTTAGCTTATTACATCAACCGTTTTTGACCGCGAGTGATGAAATCAAGGAGAAAAATAGCAGCAGAAAAAGTAATTGCTCATTCTGTTTTGTCTTTTCTGTCTTCACTTTTGTATTTGCACCCTGAGCAGTGAGTATTGGGTTACATATGCCAAAATAATTGTTGTCCCCTCCTCAGCTTCTGCAACATTCATCAATGTACAATTAGCATATTTTAGTGCTTTGAAAAATAAAATATTAATTTTGATTTGTGCAAAAATCTGCATAATTGTGTTTTGATCAAAATATTTTTTTTAAGTTAAAAGGAATGCTAAAATATAAATAAATACAAAAATGTCTTTCTAGTGAATTGCACTGTTTTTCATTTCACGTGGTGTTTGAATATTTATTATTTTTATGCATTTTGTGCATTTCATCTTTTCTTTGTGCTTGATGTGTTTATTTTATCTACTCTGTTACTTTCTCTTCCAGTAAAGCATTTCAAAATATAATCTGGATGAAACGTGTTATGTGAGTAAAGTTGATTGTCTCTAATCTGATTACCCCTATTAGAGTTTATCAGCCTAAATTTCCCAGTCCATTGATTTGAATCTAAGGCTGAAAAGGTTGATACTACGTCCAGCTCAAAGATTTTTCTGGTTTATTAGGAGACTGTTGTCAATTGTGGCTTTTTGTTCTTGCATACATTGTGTATAGTATGTAAATATATTTTTTAATTACTAATTCCATAGGCAATTTCTGACACAATCAAATTATGAATATAAGGATCTATAAAGGAAAGTGTTCCTAATCACACCCAGCTAATTCAGCAGAGATTCAAAATATGGCAAATCAGTAGATCACATAATAAATTTATCTAGGAACATTGGGAAGGTGTGGGGGAGGGGTGTTATGTGAGGTGGAAGATCGGCTGTGGATGGCAGCTCCAAGGAGGGGCTTTGTGGAAATAGGCGGTGCTTTGTGTGGCAGAATGGCTGCCATGGGAGATTCAAAGATTTTTTTAAACCTGTATGAAAGAATCAAAGCAACACTCTCAGTGTGTTTTTAATTGAAGGAATAACATTAAACCATGACATAATTTTCAAAAAAGATGGTGTATAATATCCTGGATTTCAACTGTATAATATTACCACCCTCTCAAAGATGATATAAAATATATAATATTTGCAGAGTATCCCATCTTTATCTGCAGAGGTCAAAAAAGTAATTTAATATGTATAAAAAAATATTTAATATGATTTGGCTTTTTCAATGCTTTTAAATCAATGAAGACATATGTATTTGACTTTTTGAAGCAATCATTTTCTCCTGTTGACTAAGAATAAAGCATCATGCAAGGAAGAACCGAGATGTGACGCACTAATCAGTTATTATGAATGAGAAGTTATCTTCAGACACATATGAGATTCATTTCTGTAGGTGCATCGTTATCATATCAGAGAGAAAAGAAAAGAAATGCTAAACTACTAACCAGTTACTCATAAAGTAACAATGAAAAAACATATTACTGCTATTATACTGGAAGTTTTTAAATTATCAGTCCCCAAGTAGCACTGCCAGAAAAAAGGGTAGCTAGGGTAGTGAAAAGGAAAGGCTAAAAATGTTTCATTTTCAATTTATAAAAATGACTAGGATTATGGAGAGCCATTTCAGCCAAAATTAAATAAATATATAGTTTTTTCCCATTTTCAGTAATCTATTTTTCATTTATCCCTTTTTCATTTATTCTTTTTTCATGTATTCTTTTCAAATTTTCCCTTTTTATTTATTCTTTTTAAATTTTCCTTTCTCATTAATTCTTTTTCATTTATTGTTTTTCAATTTTCCTTTTTTCTTTTACCAGTTTTTCCCCAAAACTGGGAAAAAAGGAAAATAAATATATGCTAATGAGGAGGAGCAGCGTCATAAGGCTACAACTTCTCCAATTGGTTGGTTAGCATCACACCGTACTTTGCTTCAAGAAAGATGGCGACCTACCACAGTGAGCTAAAGCTCAGCAACTTCATTAGAAAATATGACTCATGACTTTATTTTTTTGTGTGGATGCTCAGACAGAACGTATTTCAGTTGGCGGCTCTCATGGACTCAGAGCTTCACCGTCAGGGTTTTCATAGTTTGGCTGAAGTTCGCTTACGATTGAAGCTTCGGTAGCCTCCGTAGCTACCAGCTGTGATACAGCTATAAAATGCTGACTTTTCTGTACATCATAAGGGAACTGCAATATCCAGAGGCAGTTCTATGGAGCATCAAAGAATGAGTTGATTTTGTGAGAAAATCAACTCATAAGCCTTGGAGATCTGCTTCGGAGGCCATCTTTCAGACATCCATCGCTGCTGTCTGTCCAGGAGTCCTCAGCTTGCTCAGATGTTGCACTGTAAGCTAACGCTGATGTTTGTTTTCCAACTACAGTCATATTTAATCAATAGGGGTGCTCAATTACGATCGCAGAAGGTTTTGAGTTGATCTCGGCAGTAGGTGACAAACTGAACACTGCCAGGAGGCATCCTCTGATCACTAAGATCCAAAACACTTTATTAAGGAAAGAAATCAACAAAATGTGTTCAAATTAATGACCCAACTTTATTAATGACCCAAAATTAATAAGCTCAGTAATTATTGTTTCAACTAGGTCTTGCGCCATTCTGTGCATTTCGGTCCCATTACCAAAATAATTTCTTGAAGCAAATTACGGTGTGATGCTAACCAATCAATTGGAGAAGTTGTAGCCTTATGACCCTGCGCCTCCTTATTAGCATATATTTATTTTCCTTTTTTCCCAGTTTTGGGGAAAAACTGATAAAAGAAAAAAGGAAAATTGAAAAAGAATAAATGGAAAAGAATTAATGAAAATGGAACATTTAAAAAGAATAAATGAAAAGGGAAAATTAGAAAAGGATACATGAAAAAAGGATAAATTGACAAATGAGAAAGGAATAAATTGGGTAAAGGATACATGAAAAAGGAAAACAGGCAAATGAAAAAAGGCCAGGCTGAAATAAATCTGGGAATAACTAAATGTATAAACAAATAAATATAAATGGGAATAAAGGTGTCAATTACTCATTTATTAATTTTACTCATTTATTTATTTATTTATTTTTCTTATATATTTATTTATCTAATTTTGGCAGAAATGGCTCTCCATTCAAATATTACAAAGATGAATAAATTAGAGAAATGATCAGAATTCAAGTACTAATAGTAAACTCTGAGATAAAATTCAACCAATATGAAGGTTAAAGAGTTAAAAAATAATCCCATGCTTGCATTAGATAAAAAAAAAAATAAATAAATAAATCATTCCAGATGCTGTCCTTGTTTTGAGGCTGAAATAATTTCTCAATATGTAATCACCTGAGTGGGACCAGGGATATAAAATATTGCAGCAGTTTGAGTTCCTCTCTTCAAAACTTCTTCTGAAGGTTTCACATTTCCTCGGATCAACAAGTTCCTCCCTGTCGTAACACCTCTGTGCTTCTCTCCGGGGGGATTTTTGGGATGTATGTGAGAGAGTGAAAGCACGCAACGCTCTAAAGGTTTAACATGTCAGTCTCCTGGTGACTAGGAATCTTCTTATTCAGAACAGGTGCAGCTGTAAGGTTCAAAGAAAAGAGTCAAAGTCTCAAAATAGTAAAGATTCTACTTTTGTTGGATTTTGTGGCTCTGAATGAAACTTAAAGCAAGCTGTAGTGCTCTTTTCCCTTTGGCCATTCTCTACCCAAGCTTGGGACATTTCTTCTAGTGCAAATATAGTCTTTTACGTGTTCACTACCATGTTGTTTTTCAGCTGCAGTAACAAAGCGGCTGAGCTTTGTAATGGAAATGAGCTTAAAAATTCATGCTGTTTATCATCTTCAAGGTTTTTGTTTGCAGCTCTGTGTCCTTGTGGTTTTCTTTTTAAATATAGTTTAAATACTTGGAAAAATATTAGCATATCTACTTTCACTCTTGTTTTTTATATATATTTTGTGGGGCATGCAATTCTTCAAAGCAGAGTCAGTGAACATCAAACAAATATTAAGAGCGCATTTGCCAATAACTACCTTGGCAGTTATTAAATTCAAAATAATAATTCACTCACAGCTTTTATAACGAAAGAACAAGATTCCAAACATAAGGAAATATTGCACCGATGATCATGAGTTTATATGAGTAAAAAAAATAGAGATGATCAACATTTCTTTAGAATATCTTAAGATCTTTTGAGGTTATTCTTTGTGTTTTATTAAAACTCTTCTAATAGAAACCCATAAAAGGTGTGGCCGTGTGTGTGTGGGAGGGACAGAGGGCTGTGCAGTCCAGACTCTAATTCTTCTTCTTCTTTTGTTACAAGTTCTCATTGGATGTTTTTGTAAGGCAAACCTTTACTCTAGTTTGTGTACAATGATCCAGTAAGGTAGATTTCCTCTGACAGATTATGTCCACAGGGAACATTATTTTCCTACCTATGTTACTAATAGATAAAACAGTGTTTCTTTTTTTTTCTTTTTGTTCTCATTACTTTGTCTTGCTCTTCTGCACTTAATGTAAATTTGAGCATGATGTCCTAGTGAGACACAGGTAATATTACAAAAGTACAGTACAATATAAACAAAGCATTTGTCAGGGATTTTGATTAAAGGTTCTTTGAATTACTGAATGAACCAGAATAAGCAAATGAGTGTGAGGAAGAAAATATGTTTTTAAGTCACTCCAATTAATATTTGACACAATATCACTTCCAACAGGTGTTTGTTTTGATGCACAGATTGTATTGTAATGATACAGGAATACTTGTGTACATTTTAAACAATATGTTCACTGATAATTAAAGAATATTAAGTGACTGAACCTATTAAAATGAACAGACCAAAGCTGTTGAACTCGCAGCTTTGGTCTGTTCATTTACGGTGTGTTATTAAAAGATAAGAGCTGTTTGGTTGGGGTTGTAACAAGTTATTAGCACATGTATTATGTGATACTAACCACTCCAATTAATTTAGCCCGATAAAACACAACGTTCCTCAGTATTTTACAGTCTCTGGATAATTAATTATGTAGTTCTCTGTTGTGTTGTGGATTTTAAAAAGCTCATTATTCATTTAAATGTGGGTGCTTTATTTACAAAGCGTGGCTGTCCATTACAGACTAAAGATGTACTTCACACAGATGTTCTGACATAGACATTTTGATCTGTTCACTGAGGAAATAACGTATGTATACATATACATGCACAATAAATCTGATTGGTACAAATCTGGATAGGACAAGGTGAAGAAGAAAGAAAATGAGCAGTGAGAAAACCTTGAACTATAGAAAAAAGGCTTCAATTTTCAATGGAGAATACAGTTATTTTAGCTTTTTTTTTTTTCTGAGTTTCAAAAACAATGGTCAAGTCCATTGAAAGGCAGATACCACCAACTAGAGTCAAGTGTAGCCAGGAAATATGCATGCTCTGTGTAACATATTTTTGATGTTTAATTTTTTTAACCAACTCAAGTTTTATACTGAAATAATTATGGGTGGTATGATACCCATAATTAGAAGAGTCCTATTTAAGTTCGTGTTTTACGTTACTGGTGCCTGTCTACAGCAATCATTGGGCAACCTTTCCAGGCCACACCCTAGAAAGGTCAGTGCCACAGACTACTATGAAATTTAGAAAGACTAATTTACTTAATCATGCTTTTAGGCCCCAGAGAACAGAGAACATGCAAACCCAAGATTTTCTTGCTACAAAGCCACAGTGCGCCACCATTTTGTAGCTAAAGATTAAAAGACCTGACCTTGCAGTGTCCTTGTTTTAGAGATAATACCTTTTACAAAGTTTAATGGTTGACTGGAATCAGTTGCAACAAAAAGTAATGCAAGAAACTTCAAATATGAAAAAATGCATGTGAAAGTTATCAGATAATTAAATAATTCTTATTCAGTACATGAGTACAGTCGCCAGTGTTATATAGATTTCTTATTCTTTTGGTACTTTGGTTTCTGCTGCTCAGTCTGCTCCCTCAGGAGCCATCTCTGTTGAAAGACTGTATTGATTCCTTTCTCAGCCATAGGTATATTGATTCCATATGAAGCTTCTGGAATAGATTACCAGTCTGCTGCTGATCATAATCTAAACATGGCCTCATTGATTTCAGCTCTTCTGCAGCCTGTTGTGCTCAGCAAGCAGCAGACTGTTCTTGCCATGCGACAAGTCACTGGCTTTCCAAGTGGTCACACAAAACAAGAGTCTTGGGGAGAGATTCAAGTCTTCCAAGTCTGTCACCTGAAGAAATCGCTTATCATACAGAAAGCATGGAGTAGAGATACTGCGGCAGCTTAGAGAAGAATTTACAACGATGACATGGGTCTTAGGATAACTCCCTAAGAAATGAAATGAACATGAAGCTGACTGTGACTGCTTGAAGGTGCACTAATAACATTACAGAATTAAGTGATTTTAAATTGTAACCCCCAGAGGATGATTATAATGCAAATGAACATTCAGTACAAGTATCCAATTAAATATTCCTAACTTGTTCTCATGTTTTAACAGCACCAGTTGGAAAGTATTCTGTCTTCCTTCCATTAAGAGGCTTATGCTACAAATTCTGGACATAGCCCAGGAAAGGGACACTATTGTCATGACAAAGTCTTCATCCTGTAAAGTGAAATTAAAAGACTTTATAGTTGAAACGTTTTGTCTTCATCCCTTGTGTTTTCTTTGTAACGCTGGGAGAAGAAATCTGAAATTCAAATAAGCTCTTATTCATATAATAGTCATTTATCTTTAAATGATATGTGGTATGTTGATGTGTATTATAACAAACATAAAATACATGCAAATTATTATTTATAGGACAATGTATGTATGTATTCACCTTATATACTTTGCATTAACTGGAGAATATAACAATTTTTTTTTCTTTTAACAAAAGCCATGTTTACCACATTATTCAAACTACCCCCAAAAATCCCAGTTAGTTTTCTCCACATGCAAAGATTTCTGTGGCACTAGTGGCCTTTATTTGCAATAACTCGACAGGAAAAGGACAGTTAGAGAAAGGAGAAAGACATGCAGCAAAGACCCTAAAATACAAATAGCCTCTGTATTGGGGCACCCACATCACCACTATGCTATGTGCCGCTCACTGAAATGCTAGTTTTGCTTTCGAAATGTTTCATGATTATTTATGTACTTTGAAAGAGACTGGCTTTGTCCGTGTCGTGGAACACCAGAACAACTGCACTCTCAGCAGAGTCCTGGAGGTTGCATGGATAGTTCTCCCAACCAGTTTGCATGTATTTTGTGAACTTGGAGAAGGTATTTGACGGTGTCCTTCGGAGAGGACTGTTGAGGGTACTCCAGGAGTATGGGTTACTAGGTCTTTTATTACGGGTTGTTGTGTCCCTGTGAACTCGAGAACATGATTTTGAGCTAGAAAAGGGTAGAGAACATTCTCCAGGTAAGGAAAGAGGTCCTGCCATGTGTTAAAGAATTGAAACATATTGGGGTTGATAGGCAGATTGGTGCTGCACCTGCAGTTATGTGGTCGCTATTTCCCGGTCATTCTACGTTCCTACCCTTATCTATGAGTAGTGGCTGAAAGAACAAGATCACAGACATAAGCTGCTGAAATTAGTTTCCTCTGCAGGATGTCTGTGTTCTCCATTAGAGACAGAGTGACAAAGTTGATCATCCAGGAGGGACTCACAGTACAGCTGCTGCTTCAACACAAAAAGAAACCAGTTGAAGTGGTTAGGACACCTCCTCGATACTCTCTGGTGAAATGTTCTGGGAAAGTCTCACTGGAAGAAGACCCAGAGGAAGCCCTGTGCACCATAGAGGGACTATGTTTCTCAGCTGTTTTGGGAATTGGAGTTCCGCTGGAAGAGTTGGCCCTAATAGCTGGGGAGAGGGAAGTCTAGGCCTCTTTGCTTGAGCTGCTGCCCCACAACCAGACCCCAGAAAAGATAATGGAAAGATGGATGAATTTAATGAGTACATTTATTTAAATGAAAAAATAAAACCATGAGAAATACACCAACTTTTACTGCGAACACATTAGGATTCCTTGTAGAGGGAGAAAAATATATATTTTGAATTGTCTTTCCTAATTACTTTACTTCCTAAATCTGAACATAGGTTTCCCAATTTAATTACAAAAATACTAAACATCTTTAGTACCAGTAGCTGCTCAAGTGGCTAAGATTAGCAACAACCAGTTCCTTTCCTGACTCTCTCTGATCCGGTCTTCTCGCACTTCTGTTTGGAGCACTGGTGAGAAGTGTAACTACAGCAACTGCTGATGAATGGGCCAAATTACTCCATGTGTCAGAATATGTTCTCTTTTTGCCTGCACTGTAATTGTAACAAATGAAGTCCAGATAGAGTGAGATTTTTTTGCCATTCCTTCCCATATGAGGAATAATTAATTCCAAGTGAAGGGCCTGATTCCAAGACAAACGACTAGACTCAACTTTCCTGTGCACACAGCGCTAATCTTTGCCAAAAAATTAATGTGATGCAAACAGCTGCTGACTGAGGGAAATTCATGTTTTCAGGATTACGTTAACCATAATTTCATTTTACTGTGTACTTCATGCAATCGTTTCTAATATAACGTAATCTTATGAGATGGTAAACAAACCCGGCTGTGCAAAATATCCACATCACGGAAGTCATTCGCACATCCTCAGTAGACTCCGTGTAAATCAGGTTGTTTGCAAATAAGATCGAGGATCCATCATGTTTTGGGGGGAATATAATTGTAATTAAAATTCCTCCCGTCACTAGGATTTGAATGTATATTTTTATTAAGGAAACAAAGCAAAACTATTAAACTATTTTAGCCATCAATATGATAGAAACACAGCAAAAAGGATAAAAGTTTTTGTAGAAGAGAAATTCTTGACCAAATCTTCAGAAACTGAATGAAATTTTTAATTATTGTTTTCCCAGATATTGATTTCACTGAACAGTTTGCAGATTTAATTACTTTTCAGATAACTTGCATTTATATTATTCTGATTTCAAATAGTCAACTTTTCAGGCATCGAGATAAATTCTTTTAGCTTTGTTACCTTAGAGCTTTTTTGACAGCTGATGAGGAATATTACATTTCTGACAGATGGTCTCTTGTTTTTCAAGATATGACTACAATTTGCACAATGTTAGAGAGAAAAGACTCCATAGTCCGTCTTTATCCAGATGTAAGCACCTTAATTGAACATTCATCACTTTAACCTGCTTACTTTTGCATCTTCCTCCTGTATCTCCATAGAGATTTTGATTAAGTTAAAAATTTTCACAAAAATAAAGCTTTTTTTAAAGATTTTTTTTTAATGATTCTTAAAAAATGTTGCATTGTAACAAAGTTTCCACACAGTGGTTTGGATCAATACAAAAATTATGTTTTATTTCTTTGCAGAATATAATACTAAACAATTTCATGGTAAATATTTTAACCAAGGAACGAATATGCCAAAAAGACAAGAGTTCAATGTTTCTGTTTTCGCCTTTTAATAATTTATCTGGACTGTTCTTTATTCAGGAAGAAATATACTACATAAAACTGCAAAAATTGTAAGAATTGCTGTAGATCTATTGGATCATGTGAATCTGCAAAGTTGGTAAAGTTTGCTAAGAAAGTCTCCCCACACCATTTTACAACCAGCAGCTCAAACTGTTGATGCAGGTTAATCAATGCTTTCAAGTTGCTAACACAAAATTCTGATCTCGAGAATCATTAGACCTTGCAACATCTTTTATTTCTATTATCATGTGATTTTGGGTAGTCTGACCATGTCTGAGTAAATTAGTCTCAGTTTTCTGTTTTTAGCTGCCAGGAGTGACACTGAGGGTCGTGATCTGCACCCACTATGGTGAAGGTTGGTCTGATTCAACTTCAGACAGTAAGAAAAGAAGTATGTATGTAGGGGTGTATTTAGGGGTGTGTGCGTGTGTGTGTACGTGTCTTACAGTGTAAATGTCTTGTTTCCACTGTGTGTAATAACTTCTTGCTTGTATCTCAATTGATCAGCCCAATTAAGTTCCAAAGAAAATGTTGCACTTTGAATTAGAATAAAGAACAAAGCCCACAAAATTCAAAATTTTATATAAAATAAAAAAAGCAGTTTTCCAGATATACTAGTGAAAATGGAGCCCTTAAACCTGATACCTGAAGCTTTGACACTCATCGCTGCACCTGTCAGACAAGCTCTTAACCTTGAGTCATTACACCACTGCACCGTGTCAGATGAACTTCAGCGAGCGGGCCAGGGAGGTGATTTTTGTGCATGTATACAGGCCGAGAAGCAAAATGACTGCGGCACTAGAGATGGAGAGCACCAGCGTCTCAGTGAGAAAAAGGGCGCCAATTTTCTGTAAGAGCGCTTGGCTCTGTTGCCAAGTGTCAGGGCGCTCAGATGAGACAACTCCAGGACTGCCTAGGATATCTGATGAGCCACGATGTAAAAAACAAGACAACACAACCTCAGAGGGTTCCAGGTCAATCAGACACTAAGTGGCTGTCAAGACAATGCTCTATGATATAACAGTGGCACCAAACGTACCTCTTGCGGTCTGTGCTTGATCACTTGAGATGGAGGCGTGTTTGTGTTCATGCTCTCACTACATTTCTGTCATTTACAAATTAGGATTCTGTCAACTGAAGCACTTTAATTAAAAAGTCAGATCAAAAATAAAGGGATAAGAATTTAATATGCAAATTGTATGATGGTTCCTGTTGAGAGTAAAAACAGACAAGCTACACAACTTCAGTAATTTTAAATGGCAACTAACTAAGCAGTTGTTGGGAATTCGGGATTAATTTAACATGGAAGAAAAAGTCTCCTCATATTAAAATACACCTACAGCTATACAAATATTTTTTTTCAGTAGGTAGGTCAGTCAATTGATAGGTATTCTTCTAGATGCTTGATCTACTAAATGTCTCATTTTTACATTAATCCAAATGATCACTGTAACTTTCATACATTCTGCTTACTATTTAGATGTACTCATTTCTAGTTCATGTAAAACTGTTGTTTTCCATATAACTATGTACTTCAGGTGGATAAAACCAAACTATCAACAATTTCCACCTAGGTATTCTCTGGATGCTGTGCTCTACTGGTTTAACTCTAACTTGTCTGGGTATAATATGCATGAATCATTGACAATCATAAATAGTACAAGCTGACATAAGGTTACCCATGATTCAATTCTTGGTCCATGTTTACTCAAAGTCTACAGGCTCCTCTTGGTTTACATTCTAGGATATATAGCTATAATGTAAAAGTAGATATAATAGAACATTTTGTACTCTATGTTGTTGACAAAACTTGTTTAATTGTTAGGATAAAGGGTTTCCTATCAAAACAGGACAAAGACAGCAATTTATCCAAAACCCAACTGACAAGGCCATGACACTAAAGCTGAAATCACTGCACTGGTTTAAATTATTTCCTCAGACTATGATGCACTAAAACATCTTGGCCTTTCATACACTCGTTTTCTTGCCAGACATGAATCACATAGATCCATCAGACCAAAAGAGACTTTTTCACTTGGTGTTACCAGGACCAGAACTGAACAAGAGGTCTCCCTTTTCTTCTGTAAAGCACTTGCATGCATTGCCTTGTGATTGAATGGTGCCTTACAAATAAACTTAGCTTAGCTATAAAAGCTAAATACTCAGTAATATAAGGTCATTTAAAGTGTGTACACAGATATGCATTGGCAATGAATTAAGTGTTCTCACCAGATTGTTGCTATTTTTGGTGGGATAATTTATTTTATGAAATGGAGTGATCTATGGTTTGTATTTTTTGCCATCAAACTGATTAAATAATATTAAAGACACAGACTAACCTCTCAAAAGAAAAGAATTAGCAAGTTTGCTTATTGGTTTAAAATGTTTTAACCAACTACAAATTAAAGAGGTTGTCTATGTACCCTAGCAGCACAGACTATCTCGCTTTGACAAAACACTCAAAATGTGCTAAAATTTATTTCACAAAGTGAACAATAATCATGGTTCTTCAGCATTCTTTAATTGCTTTGACCTGGCATCCCAGGTTCATCCCACGCCCTGTTCAGAGGCCTGTAATGACCTCCTGTCTTATCCACCACAGTCTTTCTCTCCGCCACTATACCATTACCCTTCAACACTCCAGTTTCACTCTGACTGACATTCAATTAAGTGTTAAAGGGCAATCTACAGAGGACTCTCACAAGGAAGTGAAGTAAGAGAGCTGAACCTACAATTGCCCCGGGACATTTCACCCTGAAATCAGTTTCTTTAAAATAACTCATGAATACAAAACAATGGAAAATAGTTAAATATTTTAAAATAGCCAGTATTTTTAACCATGAATTAACTCCTTGCTAAAAAAAAATAAACTAAAAATTTAGGAAAAGTGTTTATGCTGAGAATAAGAATTTAATTTATTCTGAGGTCAGTTGTAGGAAATTTATAGATGCTCTGCAGTTTATTCAATGATCATCTTATATTTAAAGCCCCCAAAATAACATACAATTATGTATCATAAAGTAGTGCAAAATATGGAAGCATAACACTTGAGCTATTGTATGTAGCAAAATTCCAACCCTAACCCCTTTGCAATTGTAATATTTCACAGACTGATATTAAAGTGATTACAGCAACTGGATATATTGAGCATCTCCATTGTTGGGCATAACTCATGGCTGCTTAGTTGTGCAATAAGTGTTCAATTTCTTCCTGTTAATATTATAAAGTCAAGTCTATTTTTGTTGCTTTTTTTAGCTTCTTTACAAACTACTGCATGTCTTGGGGGGGGGGGGGGGGCGCAGTCTTCTGCCCTGTTGGCTTTTGAAAAAGCAGTGTCACAGCAACAAGTGTCTAAAGTGCTCCAAATGTTTTCTGTAATGTCAAAATAAATTGTGCAAACATGAGGCCAAAGTTTAGGTAAAATAATGATAATAGCTGGTGCGATGTTACATTAAATGGAAAAGAGCCTCTTGTGTATTGTTCAGGCTCACAAAGGCTTCAGCAATACTACATGAGTATATTCAAAAGTCTTCTACTTGTCTATCACAATGTATTAGTTTATTCTTCGTGGAGGATATTATTGCCTCAAAGTTCAAAAATAAAGAATAGAAATAGGAAACTTCTGGGGATATTTTCAGATGCTCTTTCATTTAGACGGATAAAAAAAAAAAGTGAAGCCTCCCAGTACCAGCCTCCATGATTTGTGCTTTTAGATGTGTTATATTCTCATGCACAAAGCGTTTGACACTCTTCGTAAAGGTTCCTCTTCATTTAGCAACGTGACAAGCACTCTGTATGAGAATAGTATGAATATTAATTTCCCCCTTGAACTTTTTCGAATAAGATATAATGACTCCTCTCTCCTTTTTTGGTTTACACCACCTCACCCAGCAATTTGCAGTTTAAGCTGTGTGGGAGTACCCTTGACAATACTTGCTGTGGATGTGTGAATGTTTTGTAGTTCGAGATACATCAAACACGTTCCAGCAGATGTTCATCACGGCTTCTGCTCTGACTTTCACACTCTGATTGTGACACACATAATGTGCAATAATTAACTTTTTTCTTCCCGCCACACAGCAACGACAAACGGCGCAGACAGCTGAATGACACAGTTTAGATTAAAACAGATTTGGCGCATATATTCTTCCTCCTGCAATAACTTCACCAACAGATTTTTCACTGGTGTGTTTACTCACAGTAATACCGCTGCCACTTGTGGATGTTGTGTCTCACATCATTGTCCTTTGTTTATGTTGCTTCTTTGAGGCTCCCCACCTTTCTCTGTTTCTGGCGCTCAACAATAGTCCCCTGTATATCGCTTCCAAGTTTAGCTCTTGCCTGGCTCATTTGAAAGTCAAATACTCGCTTTTGCTTTTTCCCCACCACCACACTTCAAGACAAGCACGGTGGCTGCAAACGCTTAATCAAGTTGTAGCGACAGTGCGGCAATCAGAGATAACAGACGGGAATGTGGGTCATCCTGTGCTGTACATGAGCTAAATGAAAGCCACCAGAAGCACAGAGATGATTTGCTGACCCTTAGTCCAGGCTGTGCTTCTGTCTGATCTCCTGACTGGAGCTGTCACATTAAATCATAGAAAGCATAGGAGGAAAAAAGTAGAAGTTCTCGAGACTCGTGTTACGAAACTGCAGCAACAAACTGCAGATGTACCATGGAGTTAAAAGGAGAAGGAAAACAGGTGCTCTATTACAAATGATTACTTGTTTGATAAGTATAGAAGACTGAAACTCGCATCAGAAATCTGTTACAGCCTTGCCTGGATACAATTATTGAATAGATGTTATTTTATCCTGTTTCAAATGGGCCAACAACTGTTGTAGCTAGTTCTCAAGATCGCAGACCAGCATGAAGTCAAAGCTGACACCAGAGCTGATCCTATACATCAGGGAGCAATCTTGGGATCTGAATAGCGAAACACAAGGTCTTAATGTATGGATGTTTGTTGTCTTTTTAAATTACCTATACCAGAATGCTGTTTAATTTGCGCTCAATAGTAATCATGCACCTGCTGCAGAGTGGCACAGTTGGTAGAGCTGTTGCCTTGCAGCAAGAAGGTTCTAGGTTCGATTCCTGGCCCCGGGTCTTTCTGCATGGAGTTTGCATGTTCTCCTTGTGCATGCGGCTTCCTCCCACAGTCCAAAAACATGACTGTTTGGTTAATTGGCTTCTCTAAATTCTCCCTAGGTGTGAGTGTGTGTGTGCATGGTTGTTTGTCCTGTCTGTCTCTGTGTTGCCCTACGACAGACTGGCAACCTGTCCAGGGTGACCCCGCCTCTCACCTGGAACGGTAGTTGGAGATAGGCACCAGCACCTCCAGGGTGTTAGAAAATGGATGGATGGATAGTAAACATGTAGACTCTTGCAGCAGGAGTCATTTTGGTCATTTCGTCCATCAGCATGGAGCCTGCAAATGCATACTAACACCTAAAAGCCCCATTAATGGGGAAACATGCTTTGAAACAATGAATGACAGCTATGGTGAAATTTCTCTTCAAACTGTTTTTAATGACGTCTAGAGTTTACTGCATAACTTACATTCTGTTCCTGAGAATGAAGCTTTCCTTCACTGTTGCCATGTTTGATTTATCTGAAACGTTTCTCTGAATCAGAAAGCTAACTTATAACTGCACTCGATCGGGCTTAGAGCCTAAAACTCATTGACAACGTTAGCTTACTTATTTACTTGGGGAGAATAAATGGGTCCTAAGATGTGTATATGCGGCATCCAGCTTATATAGTGTTGTCCCATCAGGCAGTTGTCAGACAACTAGTGGGCTTCATTACATAATACAACCACGCTAAAACTCCGGACAAATATCAAATTTTGTCTAGAGCCTTTGATGCTGTCCTAATAGTTTTTCCACAGAAACTGAAAAACATGTTATGGAATTGATATTTAAAAACTTTTTTTTTTTCCAATGAGACCATAGGAGAAATGTCCCATAACACATAACATCATGTTTGGAGAAATCCAAATTCAATCTATTTGCACAAACACTAATTCCAACTCTCGTATGGTGGTGGAGGACCAATAATTCTTGCTTGTTTATATATATAGCTAATCTAAGAATAAAGACAAGAAAATAATGAAGTTGTTGCAAAGTCCTAGTCCAAGTCTGGACCTCAACTTGATTGAAATGTTGCGGTGGTACCTTAAGAGAGCTGAGCAAAAATGTCTGCAAATATTTTAGCTAACACGTTACAAAGAAGAGTGAGCCAAAATTTATTTACAACAGGAGAAACTGATAAAGCCAGACAGAAAACAACTACTGAGTGGTATTGCTGTGAAATATGACTTCATCTTTTTATAATACATAGGGAGAGTGTGGAATCTGTAGTGTGTTTTGGCACTCTTTGAATTATATCTCAGTATTTTTAGAATTTGATGAAGACCAGATCATTCTGAATATTACTTGATCTAAAAACCTTCAAATTGAAATTGGGGTACTTTGGATTTACCGCTTCATTAACATGTAGCGGTAAATCCAATACCGCATATGCATATAACATGCATATGCATATACATATAGATTATGATTACATTTCATGCAATTTCTTTCCCTATGTATTTAGGATGCCTATTTATTTTCACAGCTTCTCTCCACATTTCTTTATGCCTTCCTCATTCCTCATGCAAAGAGATATGCTTTACTTCAGAGTGAGTGGGTGAACATCAACTATGTGAGGCACAAGTAAGCCATGCACCCGCAGTGAATGCAACATATACCCACTCCAACTATACGGTTGGTACAAACATGCCAGGATTGGTTCAATGCCCAGTCTTAAAGCTGTGCATTAAGCGGCAGCTAACTTTACTTACTTGCTGTATTTTCCCCTGTTTTAGTTTTTTGGTAAATGTCTGTTTATCTAACATTAACCTATGAGATTTATGTTTTATAATTCCTTAGAAAAATATTTAGGGGTATTTTTAAAATAAAAATTATCAATTGAATTTTTTTTATTTCAAAGCAGCGTTTATATCACAGTTCATAATTTTTCCTTTTCTGTTCAGACTAGATAAAATCTAATTTCAGATTTTTGCAGACTGCAGATGAACCCTCTGAATAGCTTTGGTTCACAACAAATTACAACAGACTGTTTTGCTCAGTCATATATCAATAATCTGCAAAGAGCATTTTTACTTTTACATTTACAAGAATGAAAATAAAGTACACAGACATTCAGGTTTGGTTTGACCAGGGGATAAAAAAAAGTTTAATACATATGAAAAAGTTGCTGGAAGTGTTCTGTAAAAAAAAAAAAAAAAAAAAAAAAACGAAGAACAATAGACGCAAATAGGAAGAGATACCATGTCGTGCAGCTGAATATGTTCCTCTGATTTGTCTTTCCGAGGAGCTGTTAAAGGAGGCAGGGTTCTCTGTTCCAGCATTCATTCCCTCCATGCTTCTTTCTGTGCTTGTTAAACACCATAGGACATCCATTAGAGTGTACAGGCTTGCAAAGATCCATTGGATCTGAATTCAAGGTCTAAGAGCTAAAAAGAAAAAAGAAAAAAAAAAATCTACCCCATGTCCTTTAATTTGTCTTTAACGTCATTCCTAGAAAAGCGGTGGAAGCTCTACTGGAAGCGAAAAGCTAAAAAAAAAAAAAAAAAAAAAAAAAAAAAGATATTTCCTATTGTCTTGTTCTTAATGTGTAATAATGTGTCTTACACATTATTACTTAAGCACAGAAGGCATGGAATTGATCAGATCTCATCTTAAAAATCTTTTTTGTAACAGTATCAGTGTCTGTATTCAGAGCTTGACGAAGCAGCATGTCTGTGTTTATCTCTTCTGTCACACACTATGGTCATTGTAATCATGTGCGCGTCTCTGCACTCTTAATTAATCCCTTCATACTCTGCATGCGCATTTGCATATTCACATCATTTCAATATCAAAAGAGCCTCTGAAAAACCTTGAATTTAAAGGACAGCTGGCAGTGAGGGAGTCAGCAAAAACCCTGAAAGTGAAGTCAAGGTTTGAAATATAAAAAGTCGCAAGAATAAAACTAAAAATTTAAGCTCATGTCTAAAACAGATTGCCTTTAGAACGTATTCTGTGGAAGAAACAAGTATGTACGGCCTTGATAGTTGGACACCATGAAGGAAAATAGGGTGTTCAGGATTTGTTGTTTATTAAAATCTTCAAAAATAAAACTAAGTTGATGGATCACTCAGTCCAACAGACTTGTTGAGCTCATTTTCTAAGAATAAGTTGATGCGGCCTCACCTTTTACATGCCATGCGTTTCTTCGGACAGCAAAGCAGTTAAGGACATTAGGAGAACAATCAAAATGCTGCCAAATGGAAACCAGGGCAAAGTTTTGCTTTGACTTCAGCAACTTTGGTCAAAAGAGATAACCAGAATATGACGAAAGTACTGAGGTGGTGCTTTTGAATGTAATAACCATATTTTTAAAACTATCCTTTTCCCGGTATTGAATGATTGTACAGTGCATCCTCAAATTTCAAAAAAAAAAAAAAGTTTCACCTGATCCAAGTCCAATTTGTTAAATGTCCTTTGATCAGAACGGACACTAGGAGCATTGTGGTGTATATCACCAACATAACACCTTTGACAATCATTAGTCATGCTGAAGTGCATCGAGACGTGACAGATTACTGGATTTCAGACTCCAATAGTTTTATCACAAGCATTTAACCTTCAGTATAGCACCATCAGACTCTACTGGGGCAGGGAGTTACTTTGGAATACCTGGGAAGTTGTTTTTGATGCACATCTGATGCTGTCAATATGTGCTGACTTTGTCCCAGTCAAATGGTATTAATAGCCACCAACAGGCCTCTGGTATACTTCTGGCTGCGTTTTTGACCAAAACTAATTTTGCTTTCTTTTCTACTTTTGAAAGATGTTGCAAGATTTCTGCAAGTCACCAGGTAGTTAATATTTTACACTAACTGCATTGCAATCAACACAGGTCTTTGAGCAGCTGATGCTTTTTGTCCTGGTTGTAATGCATATATTATCACTAACATGGATATTATATGAATTTTAGCCTTCTTTATCTGTTCCAAACACAACTAGTATGTGCTTGGTATCACTGTACTGTAATTTAATGCTGTCAAAGTTTCCAGTTTAGTTATTGATTTAACATGGCTGAAGAATTAAAAAGTAGACCTGTACAATAAAATAAACATGTCCATAAAAACCATAGAGCATTGTCGCACTGCAGTTCTTATGTTTTTTCTTTTTTTTCCCCTCAGTGGGACTAATGTAGACCTCATCCAGAGAAAAAGAGAGCTCACCTCTGCATGTTTTGACCAAGTCATAAATGTTTTTAAATCATTATGAAAGGTTATTTAGTGACTTTTGCATTAGCTTGGGTTTAAAACTGAAGTGGTTGACATTTTTAAGATGGCCTAATGAGCACAGACAGAAACTCTACCAACAGGAAAGCAAATTATGCCGTACACATCATTACGTGTAATTCAGGAAATATTTCAGAGAAAAAAAGGGGGTATTATTTTTGCCTCTTGTCTGGAAAAGGTTGAGATTTGCATATAAATTGACCATTTTATTTTTCCCATTGCTACCCTTCCAGCCTTTATTTAATTTGCGGACACGTTAATGAGTTCTGCTGGTTTGGCACAGTGTGGGTCTATTCATAAAGTATGTTTGAATACATATTTTCTGGTTAGCCAGTGGCCTCATTTCTTGATTAGACCGTTATGTTCCAACTGTTTTTAGGCAGGTCGTGCATATCGCATGTTTTTTTTGTTTTTTGCTGTAAATGTTCCTCTAAATCAGGGGTGCCCAAAGTCTGTCCTCGAGGCCCGGCATCCTGCATGTTTTAGTTCTCTCCCTGGTTTAACGCACCTGGGTCAAATGATGGCTTGTTAGAAGGCCTCAGACGAACATTGACATGCTGAAAAGGTTGTTACCACCACCAGGGAGAGAACTAAAACGTGCAGGATGCCGGCCCTCGAGGACCAACTTTGGGCACTCCTGCTCTAAATCTCTGGTTTGAGTTCTCCACTTAGAACATTTGGGTAATCTTTTTACTTTTGCAGCAGGCTGTGTGACATCTTAATGTGCTTTGTGGACATGGTTCTTGTTTCCCTGCAGGTATCATGTAGAAAGTCGCAGCAGGACTATTGTATATTTCGAAGCTACACTGCTGGTTGGTGCTCTTTTTTTTTTTTTTCTTTTGGCTGGATGTCACTGTCTGCAGGGCGTCAGCTACATCTTGTCACATATTTTGCTTTAGAGGCTTTTTATGGATGCACTGTCAAGGTAAAGTGCAACTGAGGGGAAAGATTGAGATGCTGAGCATCAGTGCAAGTCTGGTTTTTAGAGGTGTGAAGCAGATCCCGATGTAAGAGAGAGGAACTTGCTATTCAGATTGGCTTATTAAGGTGGGGTGAGGAAAGGCATGGCATGGGGGTCTCTGGATAACTCAGGGTGTGATGGAATGATGTCATGTGTTTGTATTATGACAAATGTGGAAAGGTTCAAGAGGTGTGAATCCTTTTAAAAGTCTGTACATCCAAATACTGTAATTATTTGCAAAATCAAAGTGCTATTTCCTAGATTTTTCAAACCTTTCTACGGAACCTGCTCCTTTTCTTGGTGAAGTATTCAGGCATTTGGTCAATATAGAGCTCTAAATGAAACATAAAGTGTTCTTTTATCTGAATCCACATAGAAGCCTAACATACATTTTTCAGGTAAACTTTTCCACTTTGCGAAAAAGCCTCAAGTACAGGTCAGAGAGAAAAAGTTATAGAAAAAAGAAAATACATTATATTCTGAAGAAAAGCAATAAATGAAAACATTGAGCTTTCTAGCTGGACAATTATCAACTTGTTGAAGAGGAGATATGCTAGGTAACATGAATTAAAATAACTAAAGATAAAATCGGCAGAGAAAATTAATTACACAAAACAAAGTACAAACATAAAAATAATGATGAGCACAGTTAATAAAAAGGTGAAAAAGTCAGTAGAGCATTTCTCAGAAGTTTACATCTGATCATTATTGGAACAAAAAAGCTTGTTAATTTATAGCTTTAAATTATTTTATTTTAATGGGAAACCTTGGAACTAGTTTCATTTGAATTTTGCATAAAGTCCATTTTATACATTCAGGCTCTTGAAACACTTTCACTAAGAATGTTAAATGTCTTTTAGCAAGTTGAGTCATGATCATACACTTTTTGTAGCAAACAGCAAGGTTACAACACATTTAAGGCGGAATATTTTACCTCCCTTTGTGGTTGAGTTGGAGGTCATTTTGGTCTGGGATCCTGATTCAGTCTTTGGTGACTTCTCTGTCAAAATTGCCACCCTCAGATGAAAAGAAACTGGTTAGGATGTCCTGCAATACCAAGAATCAAGACTGTCATGAACAGGAAGCCGTTGTAATCTTTTGGTCTGTCGCAATATTCTAATTTCAAATGAGGTGTTTTCATTACCTGCAAGTAGAAAATCAATATAATTAACAGAAATAAAGGCTTTCAAACGTCCATCTGCTTGTAATTAATCTATATAATGTGTTTCACTTTATGATAACTTCCTGAAATAAATTTGTTTATTGAATGGGTCAGTTTATTACTATGCATGAAGATGATGTCCACCTGGAAAGATATCCATCTGGATAACTTCAGACAGGAAAACGGCTACCAGAGTCAAGTCAATTTTCCGCTGAAGTGTGTTTTTTGTCAGATGAAAATTTGAGCTGTTTAACCACAATGGCTAAAAATGTACATATGTACACAGCAAGGTCAAATCTAAACTGTTCAAACTTAAAATAAATATATCAAGTACTAATGATTACAATATGGTACTCCTACACGACAGTAAACTTAAAAACATATCAATACAGGTTTTGGAAAAGAACAAGTGTTAAACCAAAGCATCAAGGGTAAAAGAAAATTGCTTGGACTATTCCTGAATCCAGGTCTGTGCCAGGAAATGAGCCAATTTAAATTATCCTGAATTTTTGATAGCAATGGTACTCAGATAGAAGTAAGCAAAAAGTTTGTTGATGGCTACAAAAACTTGTGGTCAACATACAACTTGACAATGAGCTTATACCAAAATATTAGAGCAATATTTGGTACAACTCTAGCCTTAGACATCCAGTCTTAGTGTGGATGTCTTAAGTTTGGTCCCATGTGGATGAGGAAAAATCCACAGCAAACTTTAGACCTGTTGCATAATTATGTCATTCTGGACATGAGAATTGAGTTCAAAACCATTTAAACTTCTAACCAGGACTCCTAAGAAGTACTTCACTTCTTTTGACGCAACTATTATTATTTACATAAACTAAACAAAAGAAAACTCAGCTTCATAATTCATCTGAATATGCACATTTTAAAACAAGCTGAGATGATTAATCATGACAGTTTTCTGTTTAGAAAAGTACATTCCTTTATCATACTTACAACGCAAATTTCTGACAAAACCCAGACAAAGCATCCCAAATACAACGAAAAAACGGGTATTTTACCGTCTCCTCCAGCAGTACTTGGTGTGAGATTGAAAAAGCAAGATTTAGAAACTAGAAGAGAAAGACAAACTCTTGCCTGCTGAATTAAAATAATTAGGTATTAGACAGGTGCCATAGGCCATGAAAAAAATACAGAGAAGCTAATATTTGCTGCCAGGCATCTAATGAAATGCTGGATAACTGAGTAATGGAGCTGAGTTCTGTTCGTCCCTGAACGCCTTGGTTGTGTGAAAATACAAACTAAGGACAAATGATTCTCTGCACCTGTACTCTGGATTTATTTCATCAAACAGAGAAGAAAAGCATTAGTTTGTGCATTCACAATGCATCTCCTCAGCCTCCCTTGCCCTGCTAGGAGCAGCAGCAACAGTCCCTCTGAATGTCCTGGAAGCCTGTAAAAACAATTATGCCGTGTACTATGTTTGTGTAATGAGTAATCCTTAACAATCTGTAATTTGCTCACAATGTAAACACTTGCAACCTTGAGACAAAATGAAGGCCACTGACACACAAAACGGGGACGAACTGAGCTGAAAGTCATCCTTGAAAAATTTCTGCTTTTGTTGGTGGTTAGATTGCTGTCAGGATCCTCCTTCACTTTTGCTGAAAAGTAACAACCTCCTCTCCGATAAGCTGTAATTACATTGTATTCATTCATGCCGCTGACATTAATCATAAAGCACTCAGAGTCAAGTGGAGTCTGCTGGCCAAATGCAAAGGCAGTTGAGAATGTTGAGAAAATGAAAAACATATATGAACATGATGATTTATATTTTTCAGTTCCAAAGGGAACTAAAAAAAATTATCAGTGTTGTTCTTCTAAAGTCAAACCTATACCAAATAGAGTACTTTTTGCAAGTTTGGCAGCCTCTGCTGCCAGAATTTCCCTTTTTCACTGACATTAGTTGAACTAATGGGGGTAAGATTTACTATGACGACATAGGCGATACAATTTGACATACAATGATATCATTGATTCATCACACTTGGTTATCACGTTTTAATAACTTTGACAATTATTTGATTTAGTAATTTACAAGAAAAATTGATTGGCTCCAATGAGGTAGAGCTACTCAATCAGCCAAATACAAAGAGAGCACCAGAGATAAGTAACAAAAGAAACAGGCTTCAAACAGAAAGTATCGATCAAAGATTGTAGTGATAGTATTTCAAAAACTCCAAGTTTAAATTTGAGCAGATAACAATAATGACTGCCAGTGGCTTCATGTTGATTCCTGAAGTCAAAGCACTGATTGAGCAGCACGTTGCAAGCTCCACAGTGAACAAGCCATGAGCAGAAAAAGTCCCAGTTAACCTAACTGGGCTTCATCCACAATAGAAATTTACCCTTGTATTAGGAAATTAATTTCAGTAGGATTCTTTTCTTTTTTTCCATTTAAAGTTAAGCTTATTTGTCTCATAAATATTTAGAGTCCAAGACTGGGAAATAGAAGGCCTAAAGCAGTTAAATCGGACTAGTTTTGCAGTTTCAGGTTTCAGAATAGTAAAGGTCCAACTGGCGAAAAATTTTGCACGCTATAATTTCATAGGAGATAAAAGTTTAAAAAGAAAAAAAAAAATCATTGTAAGCTTTTGTTTAAATTTTAAATGATCCAGGATGAGAAAATAGATCTTTCTAAACCTGATAAAGACATCCAAGTGAAAAGTGACGGGAACAGCTGCAGCTTAAAGCGGCCTCTTTGAAGTCTTCAGCTTTGCGGTTTAGATAAAAGCTAAAACCAGTCACCTTATGCCAAAGCTTCACATATCAAAGAAGTCCTCAGGATTTAACATTGCTGAAAAATCAGGTGGGTGTGTTGTCTTCATGTTTGCATTTACTGATTGGGGAGACAGGCAAGAAAAAGTGCTGCTTTTTAAAAGAAAATCTGTTTTTCTCACATTTTTCTTTAATGTTGCAGTTTTTAAAGAGAAATAAGGAGCAACGCAATGCAAGATTCCCTCACTGATCATAGCTGAACTACAATCCTGCATCCATCCAACAAAATATTTGTGCTACATTTGTTTGGGATTAACATGAATGACTTAGATTATTTAATTTCTCACCCATTATCTTCAACATCTGAGGAAAAACTCAAGGCTGGAGTTAGATAAACAAAAGGACATCCAATCTAGTAACAGGCTAAGTGGCAAAACCATAGAGAAAGAACTAGATAACTGCAAGTGGAGTGAAAAAACTAATCACCGTTCATGTTTGCTGTTTGGAGAAGTAAAATATGTAAAAAAAGAATTTCTACAAGTAACAGAAATGTACAAACTATAAATGCAAAATACTTAGAACTCACAAGATAAGCAGAAACATATACAAAGGGTGCATACATAACAACAGGGTTTAGGAAATTTTTGTAACTACACCAAAACAACCGTCTGACATGATCAATGTGTACACTTAAAATTAATCAAAGAATATTAGCAAACACCAAGATCAGAAAAAGCTACATACTGTATTTTGACAGAACTTTTTAATCACCTAATTCCATTTCTTTACATAAAAAAAAAAAAAAAAAACAACACACCACACATTAATATCATCATTATTCAATTTGTGCGGATATTATTACTACTACCGATAAATACATGGTGCATTGCCTGTTTTTCTGATTTGTTCAAATGCACCATGGCAACCACATTTCTTGGAGCCTTGGTTTTTAATTGGAACATTATATAATTAAGTCCAACTTTCTTTGCAGGTTACGATATAACTGGGCATCTTTTGTAATCATGGTTACCATGCCAATTAATGATAATTAAAAACAGGTTGTCTCTGCCGTTGGAAGCATGATCCGAGCTAACATTTTCACCAGCGAATTGGCTGACAGCTAAATAGCATCTGAGAAAATGTCTTGTTCATTATATTTAAATGAAGGATTCTGTTGTATTCTACCCAGACTCTGAAATGATTCTTTGTTCTGTCAGTCTTTTGAAGCTGTGAGGAAGAACAGGAACCTGCCTGCAGGAACAAAGCCAATCTGTGTGTGTTTTGTGTGAGTGTGTGAGGACCACACAGCAGTAACCATGTTGCATTATGCTATTGATTGCTCATTCTCAGTGCTCCAGTGATTATAAGATGCAGCAGTCTAGCCAAGGGCTCGATTCCTTATTAATTCACTTCTCTCCCCAAACCGCATGGTGCCTTTGTTAAGAATGTTTTGACAAGATAAAGATCTCACAGGCAAGACAAAGGCTGTGCAACACCGATTTCAGGAATGACTGGAATTATTATAATCGTAACTACAGGAACAAAGAGTAAAACTGCGCAATTTTACCACTTCTCCAGAAGAGTACACATTTTCATTGCATGCGCAAAATGAACTTCTTTTTGCTTTTGTTTTACAGCACAACTGTGTCTGCATGCCAGCTGTTGTTCTTGCTGCCAAGAACAAAAGGTTTGAAATTAAGTAAAGCAAGTCACACATGCACAACCTTTTCCCAGATTAGTTTTAACTTTGTATTTGTTTTGCTTTCTTGCTTCTTCCCACTTGACATCTTACATAAACAATGTAAATCCAGGCTCTACATGAAGGTAAAGATGTTCAGATGATTTTTCACAGCAATACATCATAAAGACACAGAGAGAGAAAATACAGACTTTAGCAGTGCTTCATTCCAAGTGCGTAGAAATTCATGACTGCAGGTGCATTTCAGTAGAATTACAATCTGACTGGAAACAAAGATTACAGAAAGCCCCAAATTCGGTTTTTCGCTAAATGAGAATATTACATGACACCAGCAAACAAATACATTGTCCAGTTTATGCACTCAGGCTCCTAGTGACAGATTTTTTTAAATCATATTTTGTATGTTAGAAAGCTTTTAAGAATTATCACAGATCTTTTGTTTATGTCTTTGCACACAAACATTTCAAACAACATTTTGGCTGCACGGGGTTTCAAATTTGTATCCAGCTCTGGGGCAAATGTCATTTTAACATAGATCTCGGTTTATCTTACTTTGGGAAAGTTTTTTTTTTTTCTGCCATTAGTTTACTTGTGGTGATTTAAAATTAAGAAAAATTTTGAGAAAAATTAAAATCACTGCTAAGGCTCATCTTTATCTCATCAATAGATTAAACGCCTGAAAATTGTACCGGTTTATGAAGTTATGCATAACTTTAGTTAACCTTTCAGAAATCCGAGCTATTCTTTTCCCTCAATTTAATCATTTCAGTCCTAATTAATACCATCACAGCAGCAAATAATAGCCAGGCAGACTGCAACCTTTTTTCTGTTGTTTAAAACACAAAATAAGGCATTTCTTTTTCTATGTGTGGATAATTATATCATGGGAAAATATATATTAATATAGAGTGTAAATGTTGTCAAAGGTGGTATGTTTAATCAGCAGGGTGTCAGTTACTTCCAGATATTGTGGAGAGAGAAAAAAAAAAGGTGGAGATTGGGAAATTAAAAATGGTAACGAAAGTGAAAGGGAGAAAGTGTGATATTGATAGGCGTTATCATTCTTAGTTTGTTGGCTTCTTTTCGAAAGCCAACAAACTTCTAATAAAAAACTGCAAAATTTACAGTAACAGTACATGTAGTATTAGTTCTTCTTTATTCTTTAACACTACCTTAAGGAATTTCCTTGGTATGTGGTTCATTGTTCATTTCTTTTTTTTTTTTTTGGTATTATAAACTGAAAGAAGGAATTTAATTTTAATTACCAAATGATTTAACTGAATTTACTGAGCCAGTCTACATGTAAAAGGGAACTTAACAAAAAGATTAAACGAGCGCTTTACGAGTTTCTCCTTGAAAGGAAAATAAAATACTAAATTAAGATTAACACTTTAGGAGAGTACAATAAACTAGCAACATATCTCCAAGAAAGATTTTTGGTTTCTGAACTCCTTTTCAAACCATCAAGTCACGTGCAGGTCAGGAGGAGTTGCATCCCAAATAACCCCTAGGTGTGAATTTGTTGGCCTGTCACAGGTGTTTTACATCTGCAGCAGTTTTCCCTTCTTTCCCCTCAAATGGAGTAGGATTGACTCAGTGACCCTGAAAGCAAAGAGGCAGCAAGATAAATTCAATTGGATGGCAAAGGAACTTGGTCAGTACTTCTGTCTTCAATTGTCTGTTTTGAAACACAAAACTTTCCTGTGAAGGAGATTTTTTTTTTTCTATTAATGCTAGTAATGTAGCATCAAACAGAATTGTGAATCAAAACATTACAACTCCCAGTAAGTTTGTGTGACTAATGGGAAAATGTACAAAGGTTTTTATGCAAGCTGTTTATCTTAAGGATGCGTGAAACCAAAATCGGCTGAAAAACAAAGCACTGGCACAGATTGCTTGAATTAAAAAAAAAATAAAAAATGCTCCTAAAGCAGCACAAATGCAGTCTGTTAGTGACACACAGATCTGTGTGTCATATGACCTGTGTTATAAGAAAGCTTCAGTTATAATAAAGTATTACAGTGAAGATGTACAAAGAGGGTTCATCCTAAATACAGAATGTATTAAACAGTGTTTAACAACATCTGCATCTTTGTATCTGTTGGATTACCCAACCAGTTCTTTTTGCCCTTAGTCCAGCAAACTAAAATTTATTTAGAACCGAGAAATTTATACAGTCCTTAAAAAGAAATGTTTTGGGTTTTTTTCAGATTTAAAAACATTTCTCAATTCTTTATGATCTTTGGTCAGTTATTCAGAGACAGTGTGGAGCATCATTTTTGGTGGATCTTTCAAGTTTCAGGTCCCTGTAATAGGAAGTTATAATTGAAACATACCTTCTGTGTCAAATTAGCACGTAGTTGGTGTTAGCGGTGTTAAATTGGTGAATTTGTATCACTGCCATCTTTTGAACAAGTGCATTCTATAGTTTCTATGTAGCTTCAATATTTACAGCAAAATTTAAACCTAACAAGGTTGATTTTAACTTAACTACTCAGTTAACTGTTTAACTTAACTAAGTGCAAAAATGTTTTTGCTACATTTTGTTAGATTTTGTGCTTTGACAAAATCTGTAAATACAGAACATCAACTTCCTAGTATAATATTATTTTCAACATTTATAAAATAGAGTTTTGAATTTCATATTGTATTCTGTCAGTGGGGACAAACAAAATTTAAATAAAATTGACGTTTTTACAAAGAGGGATGGAAGTGACCTTTCACAGACTTTTATTTGTGCATTTTAAAAACCGTGTATCATTTTCTTTCCCCTAACAATCATAAAATACTGAGTGTTAGTTGTTCATATACAAAACCACTAAAGTGAATTAACATTTTGGGCTGTAACACAGAAAAATATGGAAAATGTCTAAGGGTGTGACTGCTTTCGAAATGCCACATACAAAAATCTCTTGGCCTGGTGTCTGTCTACCTGCTGTCTCCTAGCCCAGTGTTTGGGCCTATTACCATTGTTTATAACACGGGTCCCAGATGGCATCATCAGAACAAACATCAGTAAACAGCTGCATGAATCATTTTTGTCGCACACACATGTGACGGCTTTGTTCTGCTCCTCCTACAGGGGCACCAAATCATAGAATATACCCCGTTCGAAGGTAGTGAATAACAATGTGGTGTTTCATTCAGCTGAGAGGGGCTCGTTGGATAACAGCCAGAGGACATGATGTGCTCCATTACTGCTGGTTGTTCATCAAACAGCTCACAGTTCTGTCCCTGTGAGGACGATAAGACACAATAACTCCACCTGGCACCGTGCGACTGCAGCAGCTCTGTAATTTTAAATTACGACACACTGTCACATATTTTCTTATCTGAGGAGCACATTTGTGTTAATAGAATGTTTTTCTCACAGAATGCGGCTTTCAGGACTGAACTTTGGCATTTCACTCTGCAGGCATGCAGCCGAGTCTTTTTTTTTTCCCTTCTACAATAATGTAGAATATATTCTGTGCTTTTTTTTTTTCTTATACAATAATGTACAATATATTCAGTGCTTTGGAATAAGTGCCCTTGTGGTTTTCTTCTGTTTTTGCTGTTTTGTCTCTTAAATGTTTCAGATCAAAAAGACACATTTTGATATACAGGGTAACTTGCACAAAATTATTCATGTAATATTATTTATTTTTAAGGAAACAAAGACATCCAAACCAAACTGGATCTGTCAATGTTCCTTGGTTAAAACAATGATTGACAGCGGTAAACTATGTTTTGAATTATTTTCTTTATTTTTCTGAAAGCTGAGTTCAATTTCACCTGTCTGGCATCGTGAATCCAAAGGACTTAGAAAAGCCACATATCATGCCCTCATCTAAAGAAATTCATCAACAGATGTCAACAACAAAGTCAGTGACATCTTTCAGTTTGGAATATGTTACAAACCTATAACTAAGGCTTTGGGACTCCAGCAAACTACTTGGAGAAAACAATGAGTCCCCTAAATGGCCGACAAACCAGGAACCATTACTCCAGGAACACAAAAAGGTCACAAAAAGAAACCACAATAACTACTAAAGATCTGCAAGCCTCATGTGTCTCTGTTAAAGTCAGTGTTCATGATTTGACAATAAGAAAGAGTGAAAATGGCTTCCATAGGAGAGCTCCACGGCCTTAGCAACAGTTGATTAAAAAGAACACAAAGGCATAGGTCACTTTTTTTTCCCGTGAAAATATTCTGTGCACTGAATAAAAAGTGGAACTGTTTGTAAGTAAGGCACTGCATCCAGCATAAATCTCACCCAACATTTTACAACATCAGACCTAAAGCCAAAAATGGTGATTTTATTTTGATGGTCTCGGGCTGCTTTGCTTCCTTAAGACCTGGACGACTTACAGCAACTGATGGAACCATGATTTCTGCTCTCTAAAAGAAAATCCTGAAGGTGAACATCCTGCTATTAGGTCACAGCCTTAAGCTCAACAGCACTTTGTAATCCAAACCACTAAAGTAGGTCCACCTCTGAATGATTTAAAAAAAAAGAAAGATTTTCTAAGTCCCTAGTTAATGTCTGGCATTAAATCTGGCTGAGAAATTATAGCCTGACCCTAAACAACACCCCTCATCCTAAATTAAAACAATTCTGCTAGTTTTAGGTGGTCTGAATTCCTCGATAGCAAACTCACTGTCAGTTATCACAAATGCTTGATGGGCCGTTTTTCTGCCAAAGTGGCACAACAAATTATGGGCAATTATTTTTTCACATAGGGCCAGGTTGGTGTGGCTAGCTTTTTCTTTGCTAAATAAAATCATCATTTGAAACTGCTTGATGTATTTATCCAGCTTTGTCTGGTATTAATATTTATGTGATGATCTGAAAAATAAAGTGTAGCAAAAGGCAAATCAACAAGATGTAATGGGACAACCTGAACATTTGGCAAATGCAAGAAAGACTTTAATTACAGTGAGGCTTTCTGAGAAGCAGAAAAGCTGTTGCTGATAAACTCACTTTAGTATCTTTCAAAGGCAGAGCAGGTATTACATTATTAAAAGTCTATCATGTTTTCTTGTGACGCGATGCAGTGCAGAATTGAGCCCTCATAATTTGACTTTTTCATTTCAGGTTTGGGTTTCCTGGAACTATAAAATTACTCTGCTTTCCATATTTGGGCACAACGTCAATATTTGCAGTAAACTTCCTGATGCTGCAAATTCACTTTTTCAATTCCCTCTTATTTCCCTGTTGTTTCCGTTTCCCTGTAAATTGTCTTCTTGTAGTCTGCATTGTTGCACTTCTGTCAGAGAAAATGAAACAAGGACAGAAATGTAGTCCCCTTGACACCAGGGATGCCTCAAAGTACAGGTTTTATTTTTATTTTATTATGTTTCCTTCTATTGCAGCACTCTGTCGTAAAAAAGACGCACGGCAATAAAAGAGACGCCTCATGCTTCATGTCATGTCAGAGACACACTCCGTTTTCGTTATGTGAGCGATTTCAAGAGGGTTAGAGGCTACTCTTTTTTTATTTTATTTTTTAAAATTAAGCTATACCAATCAAAAGTCAAGTCAGTTTTTTTAAAATGATTTACTACCAGCCGCAGTGTGTCTAAACCTAATAAACAGATTTCCTGTGCAGATCCAGTGGCCAGCGATAAACAGGCCGTCTTTAAAAGGCAGATGTTTCTCTTTTCTCCTTGTGGTACAGAATTGACTGACTGATTCAGAAACTGACTGTCATCTGCTTGGTTAATTAATCATTTTTCTCTCAATAATACTGACAGCATCACACCTGTAATTGCTCATAGAGATGAGAGAGCATGTGCAGGAAATTTAACACTGCCCTCGGAGATTGAGACCGCTGAGATTACTCATTTCCAGACAAAACTGAATGGACATGTTCTTTGACCTGAAATGAGGAACTGTGTTGAACCTGTTGACACCAAGCACATCCGTAATTATTTCATCGAAGCACTGATGCTGCTGCACTCATCAGCAGATATAACAGGTTGTAATGGATTTATGTCAGCGAGTTGGGTTGTTGGTTTTGTGGTTTTTCTTTTGTCAGTGTTTTTTATGGGTGGTTCTTTTCTGTACAGCATAGGGGAAATTTGAACAAATAAATGACCAAGCTTTTCATAAAGTAGTTTTCCCAATGCAGCTCTGAATATAAACCATTACATTTGAATATCGATAATGAACAAGATAGTTCATCAGTATGGCCGAGAAGGTGAAAATAAAATATTTTGAAGCATTGCATTTATTGAATCCTTACCGATTTTTTTTTTTTTTACTAAATTCTAATTGTTTTACGTGAATAAATAGGATAGGATTTAAATTGTTAAAAAACAAAGAAAACATTAGTACAAGACTGTCTGTGATGTTTGTTTAATTTGTGTTTTTGTGTGCATTTTTTAGGTTTTACTACATTTTGTTTATTCCTTTGTTCATTGTTTAAAAGGTCTTGCCATATTAGTTAATTCCTCTGTATTCAGTGTATTTATGAAGTCTTCTGCTTTGTTCCTTGTATATTTATTTCTATTGATATCTTACCCTTCCCCATATTTCTGCCCTCTTTGGGTTGAAGAGTGGCTACTGTCGTCAAATGTTCCTGTTGATTACAAATGGCACAGCTTGGTTATACCATTAGTAAAGAGAGCAGCACTAAGACTAGGTAGTATTTCAACTGGGCCAATCAACAAAGATGCGAATGATGATGTTGACTTTCTGCGTCATTTTAAAATTGTAGTCTACATGTAGTTTTAGCAATGGCAGCAGAAGTAGTCATTGTTGGACATCCTTCCAAATATTGAGTCAATATTAATTGGCATAGCGGTGAACTGGCGCTTTACATACGTAACGGGCAAATTTTAGTGATTGGGTAATGTTTAAAACAGTCTACACCTCCAGGAAGCAATCATTTCTCGATTGGGCATAGTACAAGAGGCCTGTTTTTACCAGGTTACACCAAGACTGTTTTAAGTCAAGCCCTCAGATAACTGCAGAGTCCCATCCATGCAGTCTTTTCTGTTTATTGGTGTAACTCCAGCACTTTCTTTTTGATGAGTAAAAATTTTACAGTCCATCATTACTTTAAGACCTAAAGGTTAGTGACTGCAGCTTTTTCCAGACGAAGTAAACTAAAATGATGTAACTGTCTCTAATGAGGACCACCCTGAGTGCAGACAGTTTTTTCCGCTGACCTCCCTGATGATTTCTCACTAAAAGTTCAAGCAACAAAACAGACTGTAAAGTCATCGGATTTAAATTTAGGACTGAAATTTTTATTTAATTTATGAGGAACGACGAACGTTGTTGAATTGAGTGACTAGGCAATTTGTCATCGACTCAGAGACATTTTGAGAAACAGAGCCATTTGTGAGCACACCCTTTGTTTTTTCAGGTCATGTTAAAAGACATCAACGGATTTTATTAGGATTCTCTGACAAATTGACATAAAGTAGTACAAAATTATGAAGTGGAAAGAAACTGATAGTTTTTTTGTTTGTTTACAAATAAACATCTGAAAAGTGTGGCGTGTATTTATATGCTCATTGAATCTTTGTAGCGCCCTCTGTAACAACAATGCTCTAATATTTGTGGTCCAACTGTGGCTCAGTAGCTACAGTAGTTATCTTGGATTAGAAGGTTGCAGATTTGATTTGATGTTGTGAGAGCTCTAGTGGAGCCAGCTGCACATTGTCTGAAAAAAAAAAAAAAAAAAGAAAATTTAAAATACCAAGAAGAATACTTTCTGTTGTCTTCATGGCTTTCAAGAGAGCCTTTTCTTGGTAGTTGTCACTCTTATTTTTCAGATGATGGAACGGTTATTGTTATGCAAGATGTTCAAAGCTTGGGTTATTGTTTGTTTTGTTTGCCAATCCTCTTCGATTTTATCTATCCCCGACTTGTCTAGAGTGCAACTTGTTCTTTATGATGCCGTTTGTTCATTGATGTTCTCTGAGTGCGTTTGCTGATAAAGTAACTGGGTCCACTAGCTTTTATTTAAATGTGTCAGTGTAAACACAAAACTTTGCAACATAATTTAGGTGTTTATTTCAAAAATGCTCTTTTAGTTCCCAGGAACAACCTTAAACACTTTAGACTGGTTGCTGACTGCATTTAATTACCTCTTTCCCATCTGTTGATGAATTAATTCCCAGTTAAAGAGAAGCAAATAAGAACTGTCAGACTGACTCATGTCATTACATGACGATCCTCGTGTTTAAGTCCGACCAAACCGCTAACAAATTATTTTCCCTAAAATTTAATGAAAGCAGACTGATGGGTCCAAAAGATTCAGATTAATCTTTATCTCAGTTAAATATTCTTTATCTTGGATAAAGAATATTTGATTTCGATGAAGTCCTCAAACACAGAAACACTCTGTGTTGTACATAATGAGACATGCAGCATAAAGGTCAGTGTGTAAAATGACACACATATTAATTAGAAGCTACAGTCTTTGACAAATATCCTACAGCATCACTAGAGGATGGTAATTGCATAATGCCGGCACCATCTATGTGGCCTTATAATCAGGTTGTACTCTCGATGATCAGTCACTTTCAGAGAATTTCATAAAGCGTCACAAAAGGTTGTCTGACAGACAAAATGATCTTCAGTTCCTCTCAAAGTCTTCCTGTGTGCTGCTTAGTTTTTCATTCAGCTGCTTCTGTTAAAGTCAGGTGGTCACTGGGTCACAGACACTAAAGATGGCCCACCAGCAGAAATAAAGCGACAAACTCAGCCTATTCCTTTTGCCTTTGATGGATTACAACAGAGGAATGCAGGATCGGAGCTATGCATCTTCACCATCATGCTGTCAGAGCAGCTTTGAAGCGATGCAGATAAAAACAGTCAGATGGTGAAAGCACAAAATAGTTTATTTTCTACAAATGCATAACTGAATTAGCAGAAGTCAAAAGCTTATTGTGGAAGGTGTTGCACAATTTAGAAGACAGTTTCATCAAACAACAAATAATTCCCTGTAGCTCATGATGTGTTTTGTGACATTGCTTTCCCGTCTCTATTAAAGACAGATGTCTTTGGAAAAACTGGGTCATTCATGTGATCACTGCTTGATAGCTTATTCCATCGCCCCAACAACATAACCACGTCATTCACCTCCTTCTGTTCCTCTCTGCTGTTCTCGTTCACTAATTAATGAGAAGCCTGTGCCTGATTTAGCCGCTGATAGACAGGATCTCTTTCTTATCAGAGTCAGTCTCAGAGCTCAGATATTCACTCTCCCATCCAATATCCCCTCTCCTAAAAGCAGAACTCACAAGCATGTGTGTAAAAGGTAACAATATACTATATTTTAAATCAATCTAAATGGATTGTGACCAATAAGGTCAATGGGCTAGTTTTCTCAGAAAATAGATACGACTCATGAAGGAGTATACAGAGACTGGAAGTTTGCCTTGTAGTTAGAGTGAGGAAAATTATATACATATTTACAACATCAGTGAAGTCATCCAAAAGGCCGTATAAAATGCACAAAAGAGAAAAACAAAACAACAAACAAAGAAAAACAAAATTAATCAATCCCGTAGTTCCATAATTAATGAACCCACACACTTCAGTTCATCCTTCCCAAGCCAAGGTTGGTTAGAGGTCCCAAGCAAGTTATTTATGAAGTGTTGGTCCTGGGCTGACAAAAGTCAGAGCAGAGTGGGGATAAAAAATGTTCATTGGCTGCAAGGAGCCTCCTACCAGACTGGCAGGAGAATCAGAAGTCTTCACGCACCAAAAGTGCAATCTCTCTTGGGCTCTAGGCCTGGACCTTCAGCTCGCCATCAAAACCTGGCCTGAATAATAAAACAGGACCAGTTTCTCAATAATTATATAATAAAATCATTCTAATGTGTGCACAAAATCAATAAATGGCACTATAAATAATTTCAAAACAATCATTTTCAGTCAAAATGCATATTCAATAAATATAAAGTTCAATATAAATTGCATCCATGAAAAATCCAATAAATATGCATCATATAAATTAGTTGACATGAAATGTAAAAAAAAAAAAAAAAGTAATAATAATATAAACAAGTCCTTAAATATTTAAGGCACCTTATTGTTCTCCAATTGCTTATTCAAAGCTACTATGTGCGTCTGGATTTACAACGCAGTCAGTAATCTAGCAGCTACACAACAGGTTTGTGTAGTAGTGACATCAATGAGCTAACTGCTAAGTTACAAACATAAACACTCACTCATTCCGCAGTTTCTCTCACAAAGACGAGTTTTTTCATCTCATCTCGGCTCATGGTAGTTGGTTCCTATCACACTTCCCCACTCCAGCTAATATACCTAATAGGCTGCGGTGGTACATGTGACCCTAATACTGAACAGCGATTGGCTGTTTAGTAGTCTCGCGAGAATAGCTGATATTATGTTAGTACTATCGCGAAATTTGGGTGGTAACGGGGATAAAAAGTTGAAATCCCGGAAAAGGAGGGAATGGAAGTTAAAATTTACACTCGGGTTACAACAAGCTGAGTTAGTCTGTACCCCGGAGCTGTTGATCACAAATATTTTAAACTGACTGTACTTTAATATATTTATATGTTCTGTCCAAGCAGCAAAATCTTCTCATTTGTCCTTTAAGTGATCTTTTCCGAAGTTTTTTTAAAGGTTGTATTTAAACTCCAGTTGCACTTTCACACATCCTTCGACCTGATTAATATTTTAAAATATGTGCTTTAAGAACAACAAATGGAAAACCAAAGTTTGAGGCTGACAACCTACACTGAGCTGATGTTTGAACATTGTTTGAGAGTTTGTGTCTTGCCATCCAAACTAAAGCATGAATGACCAGTTTCCAAAGGATCTCCTTGACCACTAACGCACTAAATTTCCTGTGAGAAAAAAAATCATTGCGGAGGGAACCGGCTCTGTAGTCACTGTTGACAGGTTTTATGTAAATGGCCAGCTGTTCCAGGATCAGGAGATTATTCGGTGGCTTTAGTGAATACAACTGCAGGGAGGATTAAACAGTAACACTGACTAGATGATAGGTGACGTATACTGCCATTTAATAACTTCAGTGTTAACATGTAACTCATTGTGATTTTGATTTGTGAATCTCCCTGGTCCCCCATTCTTCCTTTCATTCACCATCTCACAAACACACACATTGTCCTCTCTCTTTCTGCATCATAAACACATGAACACAAACATGCATACACTCACAATGCAACTGCAGACCTCTTACCAAGTGATACAAATTCAAAATGATTTGCCTCGTGGGATGTACATGGAATTGAAAATCATATAAAATAGCATACAATCATAAACTAACTACAAAAAACGCGACGCCAACACTGTCCTTCCTCAGTAAACCCATAAGTCTAGATCTGGACCAGAAGGTACAACAGATTTCCCTCATTTTTATGTAATGAACTAATTTTAACGCTTTAAAAGCAATAGCATAAGTATGATATAGGATAAGTAATCACACCTGGTTGCCTTATCTGTGTCATAAAATCAGTGTCAAGAAAAATCATGAAGTGATTTTTGCTTTGTTACCACAACTAAAGCTATAAAAAATAGATGCTGCCATTTTGTAATTTCTTAGCTCAGAAAACTTTTCATATGTCTCTTTGTGGTTGTGTGGCAAGAGGGAAGATGGTCACCAAGGCCGGGAACAGCTCCTTTAGTCCAGTGATGTGGAAAGAAACCATCAGCAATAGGGCAGATTTGCCAGGTAACAATAAGAACCATGAGCAGAGAGAGGCAAAGATACCACTGCGCCATTATGGCATTCATTCAATGTACAAGCATCTCATGCTGAACAAAGGATCCTGATATAATCTCAGCAGACTACCAAACACCCTCCCAAAAACCCCTGCATAACCAGGGGAGACAGACGACAATTGGCTTCAAAGTGTCACTGGCGGTCAAAAAGCACCCATGCACAACCCACAGTAACCCACAAACTACAAACATGCAGGATCCGGCCAGTCCATGACATCCCCAAACAAGTCAGAGCAACATGCAGACCCTGTCTATTCAAAACACACCTAAAAAACATGTTGCAAAAAACCCATTCCAGCCACCTACAAGTTTTCTGTAGCATACCCATCACATGGGTCCAAGGATGAGGGGTAAAGGTGTCCCCACAATAATGCAGAACCACCAAGCAAGTCTCTGAACCTTCTTCACCTCAAACCCCTGATGTTTCTTTGCTGCCCCCACAGCAAAGAAAAATGACATATATGCAGCACAACTGAGGCCAATACCAGAACTGGTGACAAGTAACAATGCAGGAAGTCCTAAAGCCTATGTGCCCCTTAAAAACATTAGCAATGTAAAATAACTGAAGGATTTAGTCAGGCAAATATGAGAAAACAGACACATAATCAAAATGTCCTGCCTTCTAGACACACTATAGGGAAAGCCCAGAAATCACATAGGTCTGGAACCGGAGAGTGCCAAATCCATGCGGAACAGGTCAAAGGGAGCCAAACAAAGAAAATACTGCAAAGCACAGCAGGAGCAGGGTCACAGACCACCAGAGTGAAGACAAGGACAGAACAGATGCACCATAAGGTTGAGTGTTCATGCTTGTTTGTCTGGGTGTATACTTGCTGTATTATTTTAAAGGTGGATGAATGTTTACTCTGGCAACCATTCAGGGTCCAAAGCAATTACTAAGAGGTAATTGTTTTGTTGAAGTTTTTTTGAAGACGGTTTGATAATTTTTTGGATGCAGAATAATTGAAAACCAAAAGTGACAAGAAGAACATGTTCAGTATATTCATGCTTCTAGACTCTGCCTTCTTCATAAAATCTTTATGAAGAGCTGTTTCTGTCTGTAAATTTCTCTCATGATGCCTTACTTTTACTTCAACATGTTTGTTTCCATGGTATCATCATGTTTGCCTTTAAGCTTGAAAAAATGTATAAGTTCCGTGTTCGTTTTTTATGTCGTTTCACATTTTCCTTTTGATCCGGTTCTGTTTATTTTCAGCTGCTATCAGTCTGTGTAATTGAAACTTGACAGTTTGGTTGTGAACTTAATCACACAGTCCTTGACTCCTGTTCATTCTTTCTCCTTTACAAGTATATACACAGTTTTTTTAAGGGCTAAGAGCTGCCATAAAAAAGAAATACTGGTTAAAAATAATTACAATGACTTATGAGTAGCTTGACAGCTGGCCTAGAGAATCTCAAGGAGTTTGAAAAAAAATTGCATATTGCAGTAGAGCCAAATACTATGTGGCTCATTAGCATTTTCACTGGTGAGATGAACAGCTAGTTTCCTGCACTCTGTTGACTTAAATACCACAAATCTTCATTTATGGATTGATTATGTCAACCTTTTTTCTCAGTAAATATATTTTTGACATTACTATTAACATGAAATTCACACCAGAAGTTGGTGACAACCCAAATAATTCACACAAATAATAATAAAAATATTATTTTTATTATTATTTGTGTGAAAATCAAATTAAGGTATTGGTAGAGACAGGAAAGAAGCATTCAACATCCTGAGGAAGACAGTCACATGCATCGCTCAGTTATGATCTTACCTAATCTTTCACACAAACTGTCTACAAATTCTGGAGATACTCGGGGTCATTTGCGTGAATTCTTAAGAAGAATGTCCCAGTACTTTTCTCAGTTCATCTTTCCTTTAGGTTTGCTGGAATCTGGTAGTACATGTGCAATAAAGCAAATTCCAATTAAACTTGACTTCTGGCATGGTATTTCTCTGAGGTGACATGCAGAACCATTCAACCCTTAATATGTGTAGTAACTTCCAAACAATTCAGCTTTGGCCTCCAAACTATTTTCTTCTAGTTATGTCACTGGTTTGTTCAAATTTTCTACAGTCAACTTTGAGGAAGCTTCAGTTTTGGAGTCTTGCACAGTGAGGGTCTACAGAGGCAACTGAGGTTGAGTCCTTTGCTTATTATTTGTATTGGAATAAGTGTACCACCTATTTCCAGGTCTTTCTGAAACTTTGTGCGAGTGCTCCTTGGCTCTTTGACAACTCTATTAATTATCTCCAAGTTTACCTTTAAATTCACTAATTTGTAAAAGGTGGTGATAATAAATGTGTCAGTCCCTCTGCTCGGAGTGATCTACAAAACCACCGTGGAGCTGGTTTGTTAAAGTGAATTTATTCAAATCTTGAATACATTAGAAGTTGGCACAAAGGGTTCATCCAAGCTGCCAATAACCTGTCACTGCTTTCTTTGTATTTTATATTTCAGAATTTTTCTTTGTTCTAGATTTTATTAAGTTTGTAATTTGTGTAAATCTGCCACAGACTAAAACCCTTAGTCAGAAGTCAATGGTGAACAAATGGAGCTGGCCTGTCAGTTTCCTTTAAAGTCAGTGTGGAAGCATTTTGCTTTCCTTAGTCTCTTTGAAAAGAGGATGTAAACTGTGCCAGGATAACTTGGCTTGACAGTCTATTACACAGTGAAGACAGCTCATATAGGTGCCACAAAAAACCAACACAATAGCATGTCACATCTGTAATTAGGTTAGTTTCTACAATCAGCAGTAACGTCTGTAATTTTTTTTGTGTGTTTTCAAAGAAAATATAAATGTCTGATGTAGGAAACCAGTTTATGATTGCGGTTATTAAAGCAACTCTCTCTTTAAGAGGAAAAAGTACCAACGAACAAAGTAACCAGTTTACTGAACTAACTAATTACCCAACTAATCAGCAAACTCAATTAACCCAAATCATCTTTTATTCTCCACTGTGCTTTACAGTTAGCATACAACATTTTGCTATATTAACAAACACCAGCTAGCTATTATAAAAAAAATGCTATTATAGAGGTGGTCACACTGAAGATGATAATCAATAAATTAGTGGATTTTATTGCCAGCATGTGGCTCTTGACTAAATGTTACAGGAGGAATTAATGTAGACTTATTACATAAAAAATGATCCTGCATGTTGTATCATTATCATTCATCTAAGCTCGTTTGAAATTAGTCATTTATATCTTGAGAATTAAAATAAAACTTACTTTACTGTAATTCTGAAGATTTTATGGGACAGTGTTGATAGCTATAGAGATCATCTCATCTCACCAAAGACAGTTTGCACTGGACGACTATCATTTTAAAGCTGACAGCTGCAGGACAACTGGACCTAATGAACCAGTTCTGGTTTGTGTCTATCCAGGTTTTGATCATATACACCCTGAGGTTTTGGTCCTCTAGGACAGATCAATTGAGTTAAATTAAAGTCTAATGAACAGCTGTAGCATGAAATTTGTACATAATGTGATCCTAAGCTAATAGTATTAAATACATTATTAAATTTGTTCAGTTTTTGTTCCAGATTAAGGTCTGTGTGCGTGTCCATTTGACTTCCCATGGTTTGTTTCTGATATTGCAAAGCCTCAAAAAAAAGTATTCAGACAGACAAAGCTATTCCAGATTTTATTACATTATAACCTCAAACTACAATGCAATTTCTTAGATGTTTTTATGTAGAAAACCAACACAAAGTAGACCACAACTGCATGCTGGACAGAAAAGGACAAAAAACAAACAAACAAACAAAAAACAAATAAAAGAGCAAACTTGTAGCATGCATTTGTATTCAGTTATCTTTATTGTATTTAAATTATTATTATTACAAATAAGAATTAGTGCAAGACTTAATAACAGACTTTATCTCCATCCAATTCGACAGAGCTTGAACTATTTTACAGTCTTTTTGAAGTGCAAAGCTCAGATATACCCCAAAAATATATAGAGCTGTATGCACAGCAGCCAATGGTTCTGTAATCTATTAAATCAGGGGGCTGAAAAAAAATCTAAAATGTAAGTTTGATTTGTATTTGTAAATAAAAAAAAAATCATTTATCTCTCACCTTGCAGACATGTTTTTACATTATGTTGCCCTAAAATGATATTCATTTGGTTGAAATGTGTGGTTGTTATGTGACAAAGAGGGAAATGGTACATGGTTCATGAATGCCTTTGGGCTTGTACTATGTAGTTATCCCGAGAGAATAGCTCATAAACCGCGCCTTCCAGATAGACCACAGGACTGACACAACGCAAACCCACTTGCCCGTACTTTCACATATACTACAAGTCCGTGCTTGCCAACAACTCTGATAGGCTAAACAGGCGCTAAACACAAGGTAATCCCAGGTAGGTCCTTAATCCGCTGCAGACGGTTCGGTTCCCTGTGGACGTTGCCAAAGTAGCTCATTAAGCACAATCAACGCTCCCCCCCCCCCCCCCCCCCCCCTCTGTTAGTGTGTGCGCACAGGAGCTGAGCTCCTGGCTGACCTGTTCCTTTTACGCCCCTGCTGGTTCTCCTCTCGGTGGGCTCCGAGATGCTTCATGGTGTTTGTGCCATCTAGGGTTTTTCGCTGTTCTATTGCAGCTTTTCCGCCACAGAGACTCTACATCTACTCCATCTACGCGCTCGCCGAACGAGCAAGTCGCCTCTGAAATATTAAAGATAAACTCTCAACTTTGTTGTTTTGGATTTTTTCGTCTCCTTTTCAAAGAATCCCTGCCTTCTGTTCGGATAACTACTTTGGATACTGCAACCATTACAAAGGACGAGGATTCGATTAGCGAAGAGCAGACAGGGGGGAGACCTGTTTGTGCGAATGTAGCGACTTTTCCGGCGAGGAAATACACAGACAACTAACAGCGAGCTGGTTATTTTTACTACAAAAAGAATGCTGTGAAGCTCCATGTCGCAGCTTGGCTTCCGGCTAAAAAAGCGCAGATTTAACGCAGCATCTGCTGGTGCGGGGAGAGAAAAAAAGTCGTCTAGAGCGAGAGAAGGAGCGATATGCGGTCGGCGGGCGCCTGGTTTTGCGGTTCTTCTGGAATTAGTGGAGGAATGGAAAGGGAGCGGCTGTAAGGCTCAAACCTTGGGAAAGGGGGGAAAAGGAGTTCTGTGTTTGGCACATAATGGATCATTATTCGCCGGTGCAGGTAAGAAATACCATCAAAAGCCCCCAGAGATTAGATCTGTCCTGTTTCATGTTTGTTCTTCATCCGCTGCATGCACGGTGATCATGAAGAGTCAGTTTACGCTTGTGCAGGCGCCTACATAAAGGCAAGGTGGGGTGTTTATTGGATGAAGGGTGGCTCAGTCTTCGGACAATTACTGCTTCTCACAGAAAGTAACCTGATCAGCGAAGAGCTGCTGGACCTCTCAGTTGGACATTTAATTGAATTAAAAATGTACATCCGAAGGTACATTTGTGGTTGCGTGTGCACGCGGGAGAGTAGCGTCGATTAAGTCTGTTTGTGAGATTTTTTTTTTTCTCTCTCTCCCAAAATGTTCCCTTGCAATTCACAAAGCATAATAAACTCTCCCTAAGTTGTACGAATGGACTGCTGTGTGTGTGTGTGTGTGTGTGTGAGAGAGAGAGAGAGGGTTTTATTGCGAAATTCCCTTGACATCCTAAGAAAAATATTGGCTCGTGCATGTGCAAGCAAACGCAGCTATTTATATGCTTTGTGTGTGTTTGAGGTTAGCGGGCTCTATGGCCGCCATGAGGCACTAACTCCACCACCGTCTGTAATCACCACCCTCTTGTGGATTACATGGCAGTCGCGGAGTCGCAGTGAGAAATCGGTGTCCGGAGGTGGAGACCAGCCGGTCGGACTGTGCATGCAGTTCAGCACCGTGGACAGCGCACACAAGTCCAACTGCCGCAGGAGGCAGCGTTTCCACTCCCACAGTGGGGGCTTTTTTTTTTTTTATATATATATATCGGCACTTGCTTGGCTCTTTACCCCCTTTCTAAACTGCCTTCATATTTTTAAGCATAAGCTTTTTTTCTTTCAAGCAAAGTCACTGTACTCATGAAAACACTACAATGACTCAGTGGCAGGTGCGTTCTCTCTCTCATCCTCTTTCTCTCTGTCTGTCTGTCGCTCTCTCTTTGTATAACTACATGTTTGCATACATATACTTATATATTCAGCCTGGTGTTAATTTGCAGCAGCAAAAGAGAGCAAAGAGAATAGAGGAGAAACAGCTCACCAGTTGTTTTAGTTCAGTGTCAGTCGAAGACATTAATCTCATCTGGCTTGATTAATATTCACCTCTATAGCATGTACTTTTCAAGCTCACTCACCCTGTCTTTGCCATTTAATATGTCACTGGAAAAATTAAACACTTTTCCACTGAATATTTGAATTGAACTTCCACTTTTTAGTTCCTTCTCAGCTACAATGTTGGACCCCTTTTGAGTGTTTTGAAGCTTTCAATTTTATTTAATCAGCTTTTTTTTTCCTGCCTGTTTTGGTGACAAGCAATATTTGCTATATTCCCTAAAGGTTTCCATTATTATTATTTGCTAAACATGAAAGGAATTCCCCCAGGAAACAACAAATTCATGTGAAGCTACTTTTACTTTAGTCTCCTGACATTTATTTTTGTCTTGTTAAGACCAAGTTCTCATACTAGATTACTCACGTTAGGTGACATGATAGTTTTCCAGACATTAAGGCTTCAGCTATCCTTCATCTCCATTGAAGTTGTTTATATTCAGCATTCAGCTTGCTGATACATCAGTGGCACGCAAAATATAGATTTCAAAGCTTGAAGCAGCATTAAGTTGACTGCAAATTGCTAGATTAGCACAAAAACATACCATGAAGTTATTTTGCGAAATATAGGCCAAAGAGGCGGTTTCATTAAAATTCAGGTATTTCAGTAAATTCACCAAAATATTTGGATCTGCTTAGGTCTGTTCTGGCCCTTGAGAAAACGTTTAACCTCGCAGGTAATTAATGCCATGCAATCTCCTGCATGTTATACTAGCAGCTATATGCTTTGTATATCCAAAAACTGTTCACACCTAGAAATTATTCAGGGCATGTTGTGTAAAACTGAAAGATTCTAGTGACTCATAAAGCCTCTCAGCTTTTTAGGTACCACAGAACAAGATGGCTGGTAAATGCTATGATGGTGTAAACATCTAAGGTCAATCACTGGAACTGTTCTTGAAAGATTTTATTAATTATGTGCTTTGAGGTTCTGTCAAGTTCAAGTTATGGTATATTGGGAAATATTTTGTCGGCAAGTGTTATGCTAGTTGCTAAATACTTTGCTATATTTTACATAATTAGATGTTTATCTCAAGACCTGTTTGGGAAAGAGTTGTTTTGTTACATATCTAAAAATTATTAGGAAACTTCAATATTCATTAAGAAAACATATGTTTTGGCTTTGCTGACCCTTGTAAATTAAAATATCTGTGGTTTGTTGTTGTTTTTTTTTGTTTGTTTTGTATAGAAATTTGATCCTAATTTGAATGGTTATGTTTTAAAATTTATTCTGACATCTCAAACTATTGTTGTAATATTTTACTTTAAAAAGTAGAATTTCAGAATAGATAACTTTTATATTCATCACATGAAAATATGAAGTTATTGTAATTAATCTAAAAACCTACACAATAGCAGTTTCCAAAAACTGTCCAAAAATTGGACATTAAATGCTTTCTTTAAACCTTTTACGATACCTTTTCCAACTTTCCGATGAATGTTGGAAAGTTGTTTTGTTCATGTTTTGGATTCAGTTCTGCCATGTCCATCACATTAAGAACAACTGAGACAAGTAGAACTCCTCTGGATTAAATAAACTCTGATTAAATGTCCCAAGATATCATGTGAAATGACAAAAATTAACAGTTAAAAAACATTAGAAAACAAATATCAGATGCTCAGTATATCAACTACTCATAAGACGAAATCATCTAAATTATGTCTCAATATAATGTCTCAAAGGAATTGCATATCGTAGCTTTGATAGTGTGAGCAGATAAACTGAATAGGGCCTTCGGCTTTATCCAATCCTTACCTTAATACAACACAACCAGGGGCCTCAGTCACATTGCATTTGTATGATTCTATGTTGACATCAACACTATCAGCCAGTAAATGTAACTAAACACGTTTAAGTGAATTTAATTTGGTTTAATTACATCTTCACGATTGGCAACAAAAACAACCAATTTGTGTTAAATTCAAATGTTTCTATTTCAGTTAACTAAAGACAGCTTATTGTGCCCCTTAAAGTAGATAATCATGTTGTTTTTGCCAGGGAGCCACACGAGCGAGACATTAATTAATTCTTACTCTGCATTCATTGTTATTCACGCTGCTCACCACAAACAGTCACAACATTAGTGTCAGCTCTGCTCATCTGATATGGCGGTATCAGTGGCGTTTGTCTCTCAGTGCTAGACGCCAGGATGACGCTGGAGGGTTAATGCCTTCTGTTGAGGCCGCTCGCTGAAATTGATAGGGCCGCTTTGACAGATGAGGTAACCTGCGATTGCAGGCGAACGCAATTTACGGGTGCGGCAGATGGATGCAGAGGACACTGGGAGAAGTAGGGCAGTCTTACCTCGGGGAACAGCTTGGCATGTACAGAAGGCTCCCGATGAATGTTGGAAAGTTGTTGTTTTGCAATGGAAATTACACAGCGACAAGTAGCAGGGAAACATAGTGGAGGCTGTTCCACTAAACTTTGAAGGAGATCAATCTGGGTTCAGTTCTTGGCCTGAAGGAGAAAAATGAAGTTCAGAAATGAAACAAGGAATAATTAGGGATTTAGCATTGAAGCACAGAGAAATGGAAATCTTTACTCACCTTCTGTGGCAGAATCATCTGAAAAGGATTGAAAACACACAAATAAATCCAAAATGAAATGTTGTGAGGCTCTAACATGCAGCCAGTCAAATACATTTGATCCAGATAGTAATGATGGATTTACAGTAAAGCTCATCTGGGAATAGAGCGCAGCTGCAGAGCATTTTTTTCATGGTCCCTCACCTCAAATTGCCATGAATTACAGGGACACATTTTCCTGTTGAATTATTGCTGCGGTTGTCACTGAGTTGGTCTTTTGTTTGTGTTTGTGCCCTGCAACTGTGGCCCTGCTGCAGCATCAGCTGCCAGGGTGGAAACCTCACATGCATTCTTCTTTTTTTTATCCCTCTTTTAAACTACTATGATACAAATTTGATGACCATCCAAGACTTGAATATTCACAGTGCCTTGCAAAGATATCAGTAAAATGGGTTTGGTTTCACATTGTTTCACATTACAGCCTTAATTTGTACACATTTCATTATGTTCTTTTTCTTTATGAAAAACCGAGCCAAAATGAAAATTTTTATTGGCTAAACATTTATAAAACATTTTACAAATGTTTTATAAATGTTGGTCTTGGTGTTCAGAATACATTCTTCAATGGCTAATTTTCTTTTTTATTTTAATAATGGTCTCTGGCTTTTTTGACCAAAATTAGAAGTCGTGGTAAAATTGCAGTAGATTTTTTTAAAAGTAATCCAGGTGCGAGCACATGAGCAGTTTGAACCAACAGTTCACGCATTTAATTTCTTCAAGGAAATCCTGAGTGTTTTACTACAGTAAGAAATACTTATTCACATATTCAGAAACACAAGACAGACAGAGGAATGTCAAGTGTGGAGGTTTTGAAAAGGATGATTTGAAGTAGTAGTTTTCAGCATAAAAAAAAGGCTGCTCCTTTTTTCTTGTATTTGTTTTTTGTTTCACCAGCTGCCTCCAAAGACTCAAGTGTGGGATCTGTAGCTTCCTACTAGCTGAAATTTAAAGCACCAACCCTGAAGTCTTTTCAGAGTCATCTACAGCTCTGCTTTCATGTGGTTTCAGTCACAATCCAGTGGCGTTAGAATGGTGAGACTGAGTGAAAAGGTAAAGCAAATGTAATTTTCACAGCAATAACTAGCAATTATAACGTGCTATTCATTTCTATTGCTATTCATACGATGCTACAGTAATGTAGTTAACAGAAGTAAAATTTATACTATCATCCTGTTGTCTAATCAAAATCAATAAGATTTCATTTACAAACTCCTTTATATAGTGAACTGTAGTGAATTGTATGAAAAAGTAAAACAAAAGACGTGATCAAGCATTCAAGCAACAATCAAATCAGAAAATGCAAGACTTCATAAGTAAAATAATATTTTGACTTCTAAAATATAACTAGAATAGAAATGCGTAAGGTTGCATTGTGTTTATAAAATATCACATGCTGTGATGAAATTTTAAGGTTTTCTGAGACTTCTTGTAGCATCTTGCAGTCTGCTTTAAGGGTAAACTTGCAGTTGTTTTAAATGACTCAAGCTGCTAGTGCCTATTTAATGATTTCCTCAAAATAGCTCTTTTGATGTCACTCTGAGGTTCACTGTCACGTCAACACCCAGGAGCACAGAAAACTAAATGTCTGAGGCTTAAACAAGGCAAACCTTCTTTATAATGCTGAGTAACAATGTTCTACTGATGTTCACCTGATGTAGTTGGAAAAACATGGTGTGCACTGAGATAAACTTGTGCTTCCTGTCTCAGCAAACAGATGATAAGGTGCAGATACATTTCAAGCATTAGCTTAATATCTTGTTTGCATCCATCTGCCTGCGTTTCATTCAGGTGGCCTCGCTGCTGATCCGGCTGTGCTTTGATCTACTTCCTGCTCTAACCATCGCAGCAGGAAGCATTTCGCTCCAGAATGAATCAAAGCGAGCTCCAGGTTTTGGAGGGCCGAACCGGCGTGGCGCTTTGGAGACGACCTCCGGGAGCTTCCTCCCTTTTATGAAGCATAAGTTGGAACGTCACTTTGCCGCAGCTCACTGACCAGCAGCGCGACTGTGGGGACACAGACTGCAGCGGATGTGAAACACGAGAGCGTTTAGTCGTTTTCTGCTGGAACCAGCGTGTCTGGGGCTCAAACTCTTGCTACCATCACAGCTAAGCACTTTAAATACATTAGGAGGGAAAACAACACCACATGGTCAGATTACAGAGGACCAAATTCACCTTTTGGGTTTCATATGCTTTATTCTGTTTAATTTCCAACTTCAGCAGAGCCCGCTCTGCTGTGACCTCTTTCTCTCCTCCCACATGACTGCTTTGCTGTTGTTGCTGCTGCACTTTTGAGCACAGTGGTGCCCATCAGGTAATGGCAGGTTCATTTATCTAAGTCAGCAGTTGCAGCCCACTCCAGCTGGATTTCAACTGACTTTTAGATTTTAAAAGCCTGAAAGCTGCTTAAATTGAAGGTCCAAGCACAAATATAGACTGTGGAAAACCTGACATTATGTTCCCTTTGTTTGCATTTAAAGCATACCTTATTTTGTGCCACTTTAAAGTTTGTAAGGACTGTCGTCCTCTGAGTGTTCAACCGTTTCCTCGTTGACTGATGCTTGGCTTCCTGTCAGCAAACTCAAGGTGTAATGTACCGCTGCCTGTTACAATAATTTACAACTCACAGGCTTCATGGATCACAGCCTTGGAGGAGAAAGGTGGCAGAAACGTCTGCCAACGTAGGCGCCAATGAGGGGTGATTAGCTAAAACTATTTTTGACAGAAACCGTTCTGCTAAAGCTGCTGCTGTTCTCCACACATCTGTCTCTTTTTTCTTTACTTGGAATCTATATTCCAATCAAACTGCGGTATTTTAAGACACCAAATGCAACATTTTTGTTTACTTGTTATTGAAAGTGTATTAAGAAAAAAAAAAAAAAAAAAAAAAAAATATATATA
>CAEGAE010007602.1:0-31023 GCA_903067095.1 Girardinus metallicus
TATATATATACTATTTTGTGTTTGTTTGTTTTTTCCCTGTGGTCAGTCGGCAACTATGTTTATACCTTAACAGACAGTTTATTTGCTTTAAAAACCAAAGTCTGCAGGAAAATCAAACACTGTTTTGCCACAGAGCAAAAACTTCAAGGGTAAGCCCACACCCACAGGAATAAAAGAAATTTATATTAGCAGTTATTTTTCTGGGCATGTTTCCTGAGCAGGAGTTCTTGATATTGAAAACCTGACAGAAAATAAAAAGCTGTTTTGAGGAGACTGTGCAGCCGGTAGTGTAATCACCAATCAGGAGACTCGAGTGTCAACGGCAGCTGCAGACTCACTCGCACTAACAAACTTATTCATAGCTGTTCATTTATGTTGCACTGCTGTTGCCACCGTGTGTTCTCATGGAAAGCGCAAATTTAAATTCACATCCGTCAACAGAAAAACTCGCATCCCAAAGTGAACGAGTTGGATCCTTGATACTGGAGCCATTTCTACCAATCTTCCCACTAATTTAAACACTTATTTTTAATCTGAAAATCCTCATGACGCCACGTTTGGAATGGTAGTTTTCATTGTGTAAGCATTGTCATTCTGTGCAGTCCCATAACTTGCAGTATTTTGTTTATCTAGGAGACGTAAGCAGATGCTGGATCTAAACATGTGGGTTAGGTGGTGGAGCCCCCAGGAGACCAGGCCAGTAAAATTTTTTTTAGGATGACACAAGAATTTCATGTACATATTTTAGTTCTCTCAATCGATTAACAAAAAAGATCAGATTAATCACACTAGCACTGGGATTCATAAATAAGCTTGAAATATAAATATGCAGGTTTTCAAAAAACAAAACATGTCTGAAGGAAGGCTTAAGACGAGTCACTTTGTTTCAAACCTTTCTGTAGAAATGTTAAAGGGGCAGCATTATGTAGTTTCCAGGCACGTAGTGCCATTTTATAGCACAATGAAGTAACTATGTCATCTTCAGTTGTTGGGATATATGTTATATGTATCAAATATGGGTTTAAAAATTTTTATATCACAATTTAACGCCGTGAAATTGGGTCTCTGTCTCTTTAAGAAACTCCTGCTCTTTCTGAAACTCCGCCTTCTGGAAGTAAACACAGCATGACTCCTCTATTAACCCCTTCACAAGGTTTTTAGCCAGCATTTTACTCAGAAGTAGCTGATAATGAGCTCAGCAGATGTTCAGTTCCACCAGGTGTTTGCTAATTGCTCCTGGCTAGTCTGAAGGAGCTGAGGTGGGGAGCTCTGTGAGGCAGAGCTTAGAAACTGCAGCTTTTTGGAGGAGCTTCATCTTAGAAGGTGGCAATAGGTCCACCAACACGTTTTGCACAACTGAATGGTTGCCATGGAGTTTAAAGGATTTTTCAAACATGAAAGGGTCTTGGCAACAACATTATTACATGAAGTATAGCTCAAAAAAGTTGATTTTACATAATCCTGCTTCTCTTAATAGTAAACTGCGTGTGCTTTGGTTGAAGGATAAATAATTGTTGTAATATCTACATACTAACCTGGCTTTATGCAAACTTCCATTAGGTGTTTTTCAAAGCTAAATTTGCTTATTCACACATTTTTTCTTTTGCTTGCATTATTTTTCTTCTTTTTTTTTTTTCCAATGCGGCCATGGCCCCTCGTGTCCACCCTTGGGAGCACCACTACGGATTTTGAAAAAGTTTCCTTTTTTTGGTATTGAATATCAGTCACATCCAGCGGAGATCATCCAAGTTAAAGAAAAATCTATGCATTTTCTTGACAATACTTCAATATGGACTAAAGGTGTGCCGAACGATCGGCCACCGATCATAATCGGCCGACTTCCGTTGAAAAGTGTATGATCGGTGATTGCCAATCACGGTCTCCTGTTGCCGACCACCTGTATCTCGTTCGCAGTCTTCACAGTGCGCATGCGCGCAGCAGTAACTCCTAAACAATGTGGTGAGGAACCTGAACGCTCTGAGGGTGAAACGGGGAAGTTCTCGTGTCGCGGTGGAAATTTACCTCCTGGGTGAAGCACGTCGAAATGCGTCAACACAACGAATCTAATGTGACATTTTAAAAAACAAACACTTGACGGAGTTCGGCTACATCGAGGCTCAAAGCAGGAAAAAAGGACATCCGGAGCGGCCGGTAAAGCAGCGCACAACTACCGACACTCACCCGGACTAGCATCACGGCCAGAAAGCTAAACAAATAACCCGAAAAATCATTTAAGACTTCGAGCTGCTGGCGGTGGAAGACGCTGGTTCTGCTCCACCAGACAGTGAACCCTCAAACCGAACCTCTGCTTAAAGCTGCAGCACGTAACTTAAAAAAAGAAAATATTTTAGATATTGTATTAAAACTTTCCTAACATAAAACATAATCTCTGAAAAAATAATCGATGCCTCCTCCTGTGTTCTGCAGAATTACTCCGCTCGGTCAGAAACAACCAATCAGAACCAGCATTAATCAGCTAGCCAATCAGAACCAGCATTAATCAGCTATCAGGAAGGATTGTTTATTTTGATGCAGCCCGCGTTTGACTTTGAATGAATGTCTCCTTTATTACTTGACATTATTTGATATAGGCAGATTTATTGGACTCATGTATAATTTGTGGTACTGAGAGCCTCACTATTAAATATTATTTTACTGCTTGCAGGTTTTTCAGTTGTCCTTTTGACTGAGTAGCTGCTGTATTGTGCCTGCAAGTATTTTGCATGTTTTATGTCTAAATTAGGTGAATTTATTGCCAGATCATTTTTTTTATTTTGTCAGATCACTTAATTTTTTGCTTTAGGTATAAATGATACTAACAGTCAATCCAGGTGATCAGCAGTGATCGGCCTCATGGGTGATCAGTATCAGAATTGGCAGCAAAAAACCTGATCGGAGCATCCCTAGTATGGACAGCTAAGTGATTAAAGACAGCTAGAAAGACTCAGCCAGTCGGTAGTGAGTGTGCTGGACTTCAAGATATTGTTCTGAGGTGTTATACTGACTGAGAAGAACATGAAATTCCTTCAGTAGGTCTTGTTTTTCTAAGCCATTCATGCAGATGCATACTTTAATCACAAAAGAGCTAAATCTGACTGAAGAAAAAGGTTTCAAGTCTCCAATTTTTGTCTCAAAGTGTATCAGCCCTGATCTGAGATCTGTTTGGTTTTCTTTAGATTTTATTTTCTGTCCATTATGATTAAGATAATCACAATCATTAGGGTAACTTCATTAGCGATCTCAAATAACCTCTATTTATTCATAAGGAGTCTAATAGATGCAGAGACCTTGTTTGTGTCTCTTCCTCCAATCATCCAAGCCATCAGTTCCTCCACAACACTTAATCACCACTGCGCTTTTCTATCTGAAAAGATCCTAATGAAAGGTGATTAGCGCCGCTCCGTCTGAGCTAACGAACCGCTCTGTCTGACTGTCACCAGGGGAGGAGTCTCTGACAATATTTGTGGACAAAAGGAAGTTGAGCCTGGAGTCATCGCCCGCGGGGGCCGGAGGCGGTAGGGGCTCCAACACGACGGGGGCGGTGACTCTTGAAGCCCTCCACCAGCTGGCCGCTTCCTACTTCACGGACAGGGAGAGCACCCTGCGCAGGCTCCACCACCTGCAAATAGCCTCCACCGCCATACGGGTAGGTGAGAGTACGAGAAGCACACTGCAGGAAATGAGACCGCCGCGTCTGATGCGCCTGAAGGCATCCGTGTTGCTCCCCCCTGCCTGCTGGAGGGTTTGTTAGCCCTCCAGCATTCTCACTGGGAAACGGCCGCATAGAAAATGTTGGTACTGAGCCGGATTCCCTTTTTTTTTTTTTTTTCTTCAAGGTGGGGTTCTGAAACCTATTCAGAGTAAGATAGAAAAATGATTCAGGCAGGAAAAAATATTACTTGAGAACTGATAAATAAATACATACATATCATTGGATCAAGTTTATTTGTACAGCACACTTCAGCAACAAGGCAGATTGAAGTGCTTCAACATGATAAAAACACAAAAACGAAAAGTAATAAAAATGTCATACAGACAACAATTGAGAAACCTCTTACAGACAGTACATTTTGTTTAGTTCCATCCTCAAACTCATCATCACATATCAAATATGTTGGTCAATGTTCCATTTATTATGGTTCAGAAAGCAACTCTAGCCAGGTGGGTTTTTAGCCTTGATTTAACCTGAGCTCAATGTTTCAGCTGTTTTGCAGTTTTCTGGAATTTTGTTCCAGATTTGTGGTGCATGGATATTGAATGCTGCTTCTCCATGTTTGGTTCTGGTTCTGTGCATGCAGAGCAGAACCAGAACCAGAAGACCTGAGAGGTCAGGAAGGTTGATGCAACAACAGCAGATCTTTAATTTATTGTAGTGCAAAACCGTTCAGTGATTTATAAGCTAACAAGGTCTATTCTCTGAGCTACAGGGAGTCAGTGGAAGGACTGTAGAACTGGGGTGAGGTGCTCTGACTTCCTGGTTTTAGTCAGAATGCCAGCTGCAGCGTTCTGGATAAGGCAGATATGTGAAGACACTGTTGCAGTAATCAATGTGACTAAAGATAAACGCATGGATGAGTTTCTCTAGATCTTGCTGACTTTGAAACGAAAGTCAGATCAGAGTCTACCACTCCACCCGGGTTTCAGCCCTGATCTCTAGTTTCCAGCTGTAGTAATTGAAGCTGTGCTTTGACTCCGGATGGTTCCTCTTTAGAGTAAAAGATAACTTCAGTTTTGTTTACATTCAGCTGGGGAAAGTTATGACACCTCCGCACATTTATCTGTTCTAAGCATCGGTTCAGTGATTGGATGGGTTTAGTGAGGTAGAATTGTGTATCATTTGCATAGTTATGGTAGCTAATCTTATTTCTTGTTGCAACCTGAGCTAGTGGGAGCAGATAGATATTGAGTGAGAGAGATCCTAGGATTGAGCCGTGGGGTACCTCGGATCAGACTTATGAAAGAAGCAGCGAGTCCTACCCAACTCTCCATTCATTTCAGTAATATGTCATGAAATGGGGAAGTAAATTTGCTGATGAATGGAAGATCGGAGCTTGACCTGTAATTAAGCAGTACTGATTTGTCCAGATTGTTCTTGTGAGTTCACTATTTAAGTCAGATCGGATGCAGTGACAAGCAGAACCTTCTTAAGGAAAGTTGTGGGTGTGATAAAGATGTAAAGTGAGTGAAACTGACCCACTGTGAGCCAATACACCCACCACAAATTACTGGCTAACCTTTGACTCGGAACTCAGTTTATTAACCAGATAAAATATGTCAGCAATAGATATTGACATGTTTATTAATGTCCTAAATGTTCAGCCAATCAGATCACGCGCAAAGGCACAGAGCTCCATTTTGTACGAATTCATAACAGGGATTTGTCAGAAGAAAACTAAATGGTAATATGTTCATTTTTTCTATTTATGTTTCTGAAATTACAGTATCAATATTTTAGAGTAGCTCGAAACCTCAATTTAATTTTAGATTTAAACAATGTTTTTGCTGTTGGCAGTATTTTCAGACCTATGAGAAAAAAAAAAACACTCCTTTTGTCAATAAACTGATAAATAAAAAAATGATTTCCCTTTTGGTTAACATTAGAGCTTGTTGTTTTGCAAAATCACAGCAACCTGGCACAAACACACCATAAGAGACAATGTATAAAACAGGGACCCCCCCCCCACCCCTCCCCAAAGAATCAGATGAAAAAATGTGATTAGGATTTTTCTGTAATAAATTGGCTCTCATTTTTCTGCAGTCTCTCACTTTGTCACCACAAAGGGAAAAATAATAATTACCACCAGAAACCTCCCTGTACAGCCCTCACATTAAAATGGGTGGAATTAATTTTCTGGAGTAAAACACCAGAACAAGTTATTAATCCCATAAACTGGGGCAAAGATTAGTCCTGCTGCTAATTGTCTTCTTCTGCTAGTCTTTATTTCTGCGCTTTAATAATCACCTCTAAGACACAAGCCTCAAGATGTTACATGAAATCCTATTGGTTATCCGGCCTTGGGTTTATAGAGAGCGTTCTTACATTTATAGAGTTACTATGTGGAACTTAAAGGTCAAAGGGTAAATATGGAGGGTTTGATTTTGCAGAAGCAGAGATAAAAAAAACTGTAAGGTTTTGGTTTTTCTGTTTATTAATTTAAGTTTCTGTGTTCAGTTGAGTCTCCGTATTGTCCTGTCTACCCCTTGATTGTCCCCAGCTGCCCCTCGTGTCCCCTGATTACCTTCCTTGTGTATTTAATCCCACCTGTGTCTGTGTTTCCTTGTTGGGTCCTCGTCTATTGTCGTCGTCTTAGCCAGTGCTACCCGTGTTGCGTTTCTTGCCTCCGTGTTGACCAGTGCTGCCTGGACTTCTGTTTCTCTGCGCGAAACTTTGATTAACTCATCCATTTTCTCCATAACCTGGGTCCTGCGCTTCCATTCTCGCCATTTCCAACCACAAATCATGACAAAAACATATTCTGATTCAAACCTGCTAAACACAGAAATCCTTTTAGCAATTCCATCCACATGTTATGGAGGCTCATTAAAAAGAGTCTTTGGTTTAGAAAAAAGAGAAAAAGACTTGCAGTCGTCATGGTGAAGTTCAAGTTGAGTGTATACCTTCCAATAACACCAGAGCCTGTTTAAGATGCCTGAGTTGTTGTGTGCAGAGGAACATGACTGGTAAGCAGGATAGTACTGGTGAATATTGAAATCTGGATGCATCCTTAGTGATGCACGACATTGCAGAGTCAGCAGTTTGTGGAACCACCTTTAGGTCCGACAACAAGCCAGGATGCGTTTCTAGCAAACGGCATATAGACTCGCATTTTTATCCGTTCTTTTCTGAATAGTGTGCACACAGTCAGACTGAACAAATAGCATCAATGAAAAACTATTTTCAGGTCTTCTCATGGATTTTGAATTGAATCTAAACTTTGAATGGGCCATAGTAACACATGGCGGTACTTTGGTCCAGTCGGTTGTAGCTCTGGCGCAAAACTTTGGATCAACAGTGGCTGCGTTTTAATTACAAATGTGCGCAAATCATTTTCTATATTCCGCTAATGTCGAAAAAAAAAAAAACAGAATTGCGCTATTTCTGTGCTTGTTCACGTGACAAGTCATTTAAAAAAAATCATTCCAGCAACGGATGTAAACTGTTACATGAGAGTGTGTTCATAATTCAGCCGTGAGACTGCAGCCTCAGACCCGTCTACCCAGGTCTTATGGTATTTGTGGGGTTTTGTGTGGGCTGTACTGAAACAAATTTCCATGTGCTTCAGTATGATGACAATAAAGGCCGATACTGTGTGATTCTCATCATCTATCAGCCATCAGAGGAGATGTCGGGGTTGATTTAATCGATTTAATAACTTTAAGTATCCTTGAGGCAGCAGTGTAGCAGAAGCAAGGAATACCACCACCTTCAGGTGGGGGTTGGTATTACTTCTACCCAATGTTTTTGACCAGTTTTATGAATTTCTTTTCTAGAAACTCACAACTACGTATGGAAAAATGAGGGGATATGTCAGTTTTGCATGAATCCTGTGAAAAACTGGAGGAACTGACTGATGTCATTTGGTAGCATACAGATATAAACTACTTTGATTTGATTAATGAGATCAATCAGAGGGACACATAAGGTTTTTCTTATGTGGGCCTCTGGTGTCTGGAGGGCCATTTCAGCTGCGTTTCCATGGCAAACGTGCGCAGAACTTTGCCGAAATTCCGCTATTGTCAAAAAAAAAGGCAATTTTGTAATTGCAGTGTTTCGATTAAATAAGAAACGCAGTTACAATCTCACATAAATAAGTTGTTCACGTGATAAGTCATTAATAAACATGCTCCACCACAATCCTCCTCCTACTACTTCCTGTTGTCTTCTCTTTTGTGGTTTCTGCCAGAAAAAAAAAAAATTCATCCTAGTGGCAAAATGTTTTATTAAAGAAGTGCTTTATCTAAGAGATCAAGTATGTTTGTTTACATTTTCAACTAAATGGAAGCTAAATTTACTTCCTAATTTAATAAAAATGTTTCAAAAATTGTCCGATGAGGAAATAAAGTACAAAATTTCCAAGGCTGCTTCCTTCCTGTACTCATCTACAGCAAAGTTTTTATTTATGACACTTGAGAAACTTAACTGGAGGACAACTTAGACTCACAAATCCTTTAATACCAGCTCAGGGACTTTCTACCCGTAGCTTATTTAATCAGTTAGATTAAGAGCAAATGCTTATTTACAGAATTGGCCAGAAAGTTGCATCTCCTGTGACTGCAGGCGAGCACCAGACTGTCAGATCTGTTTTCCTCTTTGATGCAGTTCACGCTCCCGAAAATCTCACAGAGAGATAAAGAATTGATTGATTCTAAGCAGAATCTCATGAATCACATCTCTGAGCCGCTGTAGCTAACATCCAGCCATATAGCGTATTAATAAACATACGATACAAGCCTTTTTCTCTTCTTCTTTTTAGGAGACTTTGCCCCGCTCTGTGGCGGACTGCAATCAGGAGAGTGAGGAGGCAGGACGGCCCGGCAGTTGTGTATCCTCTCGTATAAAACACCAATCATCCATTTTATCATCTGAAGTGGCTATTAGAGCGCGCGCATTAATCAGCCCGAGGGGCAAAACCTAGATGCTAAAGTGAGTGGCCACTGATGAAGACAAGTGCCCCCACCTAAAATGAGAACGTGTTAGCCTGGTTATGCATCAGTTTGATGGATTGAAGATGCCGTTCCATTCATTTCCAGCCAGCCTGACTTCCATTCATTTGCCACTTTGAGGCGCGCGCCGGAGTTTAGGCAGATTGAAGATCAGTGAGAATGAGAGGAGGGAGATGAACGCCATGTTTTATGAGGGATGTGAAGCTGCGCCTGCAACACGTGGACCTCCGTTAAAACCACGCATCAAGACGTGGGCAGAAGGACGACAGCGTATTTTGTAGAAAGATAGAAAACAAAAACCTCAGAAATTTATTGTAATTTTCTAGAAAATTTTTGAGCTCTAAAGCCAAAAAGTTTAGAGAAAACTTTGGAACTTTTAGACTAGTCTCAGCAAATTTCTAGAAAAAACTGGAGTTTCAAAAGTTGAACATTTTTGATTTTTCACACAGAGAAAACTTCCAAAAGTGAAAATATTTGGTTTTCTCACAAATTTCCAGCTTTTCAAACTCAGAAATATCCAGGTTTTTAGTAGAAAAATTCTGAAGTTAATTTCAAGATTTCTACATTTTTTTATTTTTCCTAGCATGAATGAGTGTTGACGTTGAAGATAGAAATTCAGGAACATTGGTTGGTGTGTTTTTTCTTTATGCTCAGAATCCTTCTTACTTCTCTTTGACATGTTAAAGCCATTGTACATAAAGAAGAGTAAAATTCCACCACAAAAAATGACATTTCTAAGACTGAAAAGTCAAAAAAAAAATTTTTTTTAAACTTGGAAACTCAAAGATTAATCCCAGAAACTTTTTACAAAAAATTTTTTACATTTCTGATTTTAAGTTGAAAGTTTGCTGCAATAAAACAAAGAAATTTTGAGATTAATCTCAGAAAAGAGAATTTCAAAAAAAAGTCTACATTTTGTAAGAAGCAGTTTCTTCACACTTGTGAATTAGTTTCAAGATTGGTGGGATGATGACTTCCTCTTCCCCTCAAAAATATTTTGTCTGGGGAAGGAAGTCTTATTAATTAAAAGACATTTATATTCCTTCTGTCATGAAGTGGGGTGTAGATGGTGAGGGGAAAAGACCCAGGTTGAAGTGAAGGCAATGATGATGTAATGACGAAAAGCTCAATAATCCAGACGGCACAGGTGAGCAGAGGCAACGACTCACACTGGTAGCAACAGGATTTGACTTGAAGACAACTGACAGAATAGACAAGGACCCAACCAGGAAACACAGACACAGGTGGGATTAAATACACAAGGAGTAAACAGGACACAGCTGGGATCAATCAAGGGGGAGACGACAAAGAGACTCAACTGAACAAAGAAACCTAAATTAAACACAAAGAAACCCAAATCCCTACTTTGATAGTGTTATTCCATGACTCATGCCTCTGAGGCAGAATATGTTTTTAATGTGCTAACATGTTCTCTTGAGCTGCTTTAGAAGGATGAAAAGTTAAGTAAATGTATCTTATAATTAATGAAGGCTAACACAGATGGGATCTTTCTGGGTTTTCTCCATGTCGTTTCAGGTGACTGAAACTAGAACCGGGCCTCTTGGCTGCAGCAACTATGACAATCTGGACACGGTCAGCTCCGTTCTGGTTCACAGTCCTGAAAACAAGGTTCAGCTGCAAGGTAAATGTAAAGCATGAGAGATTCTATGAGATGCTTCCACACAGCTAACGCCACTTGGTGTTGAAAATACATTCACAGACCATAGATGAGGCTAAGGCACTTTAGCCTGACAATGCCAGAACACATAGTATTGGAAAGCACATAATATATCCCCCTTAAAAGAAAAATATGTCCATTGTGAAAGATTATGCACCTAATAGAAGCGAAATGTTACGGAAACAAAATGTCTGGATCAGAAAGTTCAAAAGGTTTCACCGCCTCCTACTGGCCTGGCATGCACACTGCATCATTTCTGGTGCTACTGGTGTTTTCATGTATTTCTGAACTTTTTCTCAGTTTAAAATTTTTTTTTAAAGATTCAAAATACTTACTCAGTTTCAAATTTTTTTCAGTTCTTTTTCAAATGTATTTATTTTTAACCAACTTTAATGCCCTAATTTAGTTCCATATATGTTGCCTAAGTGAGGTCAATATGCAATTCTGATAGTAAAATTGCATATATTTCTCTATGGGGTGGTTCGAATTATAAGTAGCCATTTACTAGTAAACCACCACGGTTCTAAAAAGTCTCCAGACTGCTGAAAATTTCCCACAGCTCACCCAACATCTCAGAAGTCTTTTATCGAGATACCAGAGAACGTGCCAGAAGACTGGAGCAAAGACTGATGCAGCACTGGCCCCTTCCCACCTATTGCTGGAGACTTTTCCCTCATTTGAAAGAAGAAAAATAGTGTTTTTTTTTTGTCATGGAAAATACACACAGTCATGGTGTGAAAACTGTGGGACAATGCTGTGAAGAAGGCATGTTATGATAATGGTTTCCTAAACTGAAACCCAGGTGGTTTATGCAACACAAGACAACACAGCATTAATCTGAAATTCTATTATCATAGCAGTCATACTTTTTAAACCCACTGACCAAAAGTAGAGTTGATTTTAAATGACCTGCACCGAACCTGGCTCTTTGAGAGAAAGGAGGCAAGGAGAGCTCCAATCAGGATGGCAGTCGGCTTTCAATAGAGGTGATTTTTATATAATTTCCTTGTGGCTAAGATCTGAAAGTGAATTAAAATCACTTCGAACTCAGAAGTAGTTTGCACAGATCCATTCAGACTTCAAACTAGTGAAATAATCAGCAAGCCCTGGCAGATGTAATCGCTCATCACTTTAATCTATGCCTCAGAACCAAAAGGTTAAAAAAATATTTTACCATTACCGGTTAAAATCTTTTAATCTGTATTTCTCCTCACATCTGAAGAGATGCTGAAGCAGACGTTCACAGTCACACTCCCCTCACTTAGATATTTCCACTTTGAAGGAAGTTGGAAGGTTGAGGAATTTTCTTAATGTATTTGAATCCAATTTGTGTAAAACCTGGTGATATGGAGCATGGACGGCTGGATCTGATGCTGCGTTTGCAAATAGAATTACAAAACTCCTGCCGTATAATTCAAAGTTAAGAGACAATTTGACTGGCCTTTGGGAAGACTACCGACATAAAATGCGACACTGGTTCCTGCATTGAAAACACACTTTAATTAACCACTTTGTTATGCTTGTGTTAATATCTAAAGTGCAGAATGGCAAAAAGTGATGATTTGCTCATGTGACGATTTGCTCAATAAGCATTTAAAAATTACCACGAAATTAAATTTGTGGCTTTTTTTCTGTATTTCCTCCTAGATGTGTGTGGAAATCAAAATGATAAAAAAAAATTGTAGATATTTTAATAGTAATTTTTATTGCATGCTTGCAGAAGTAGCTGTAAATGTTACCTTACTGCATTAAATAAAAATAATTTGATCATTTTGTGAATTTTGTGTCGGATATAAAATCTGTCATAGCAGTAGTTCAGCTAGCTGTTAGCATATGGTGGTTAATTCAGCCGCTAGAACCGCTAAACTAAACAGCTAGTTCTGTTTAGCTTAGCTGTGTCTGCCATCCTGGTTTTTTGCACTTCACCTACAGAAAGATGACTGTCAGTTTGTTATCTTGTTACCAAGTCTTTACACATTAATGCAGTTAATTTGCAAATTAATATGCAACATTTGAGTTTTTAAATTCCTTTAATTCCATGGCTAAAACCTCCCAAAAGCTTCTGTAACAATTCTGTAGTGTTTAAAGTGTGATTAAAAAAAACTAAATTCAACTTTGACGTAGCCACACCATTCCCTTCCTACAAAATTCTGCTCAGTTCTCATCTCCCTTATGTTTTATGTCTTGGATTTCTGCCATTGAGCTCGATTTCACCAGTTGATTTTCAACCAGGCCAATCAGCAAACAGACGGATGAGCTATTTTGATTTTCTCCTCAGCTTAAGAAATGTGGAGGAAGTGGACAAAACCATTTAGTCTGCATTGGCCACCCTTCCAAATACAGCACCACGCTATATTAGCTTTTTGTCACATGTAAAATACTTGGATGTGAAGTAGCCGTCTTCTTCTTCTTGTGTTTAGTAGTGGTTGATAAACGGCTATAAGATGTGCATTAGCGCCCCCTCCGGGTCCGTATGTAAATATTGTTCAAATATACATAAAAATGATGAATGACGAACGATGTGAATTATCTCAAGTTCCAAAAGAAGAATTATTTACGTTTACATCCACTTTACTTCAAGTTCAATATAGCACTATGACGTTTTAACTTTTGTACTCTATATTGTTCTACTGTTTTATAGTCAGATGTTTTACACTGTTAAAGTAACGTGTTTTACACTGTTAAAGTAACGTGTGCCATTCAACCAATTTTTTTGCAGCCAACATATATTTTGAACTGTTTATTTTTGGGTTGAGTCGTACAGGCTAAATGTCACACTTCATGTTGGAAAAGCTTTGAAATGATTACTGATAGTCCTTGAGATTGCTGTAATGGTAAAAGGCCTGCCACGATTAGCATCAAGTGTCAGCACTATGCTGTGCTTTTGTTGTATTAATGCACATTTTAACAAAACACTTGCTGCTTTGTGCGCCTGAGGGGGAAAAAAAAAAAAAAGAGTGTAATTGTCTGCATGGCTCCTTCCACTCTCAGTGGGAACAAGTCGTGCTGTGTCAAGCCATCTTGTTCATCATGAAGGGTTGAGGCAGAGTAATCCCCAACTCTGTAAAAAAAAAAAAAAAAAAAATAGACAGAAGAGGCTTATTTTCCAAAATGTCAGAGCTCTTCTTTAAAGGACACCTGTGATGCTCTTTTTGCTTCTCTTATTGACCCAAACCTGCAGCACATCAGCTTGTAAATTTGTACTTTCCCACGAGACCCTGTACCTTAAAACTTTAATCTTTCATCTTCTCTTGCTTCAACTCGGATGTGCACGAAGAGATGACTCAAAGAACACGGCGTCCTTTTTTGTTGGATCAATTGCATCATTGGACTAATACACATGTGATAACATTCAGGATAACAGCATGAGGATCTGTATCATACCCAAAAGCCAGGGTTATGTTGGTTATATTATATGACATGACAAAAATTTAGGGGAAATATATCTAGTTTTGGTTTAGTTATTGTTTGCTGCTCTGTGGTTCAGCAGTCAGTGAAAGGCTCACTTTTTACACTGGCATCTAAAAAGTGAGAGTTTTATGTCAAGAGTTTTTCTCAGCTGCTTTTCATCATTACGGCTGACATGAAATGAAATCCACAATTCAATTCCTCAGACAATTTGAATATTACATAAAACCAAGGCTGTCAATGTTAAAACTTTAAGACATGAGATTAATCTGAAAATTAAAACTCAGTGATATTACATAATGCAGATGAATCAAAGTACCTGTTTTTAGAGGCGTGCCGATCATAATCAACTGATTCCCGTGAAAAAGTGTGTGATTAGTGATCTTCAGACATGGTTAGTTTGAGACAATAAAAATTTTCTTAAACATTTTTTGACAATGTGCATACAGTGGTGGTTTTTCATATAGACTGTCTGGGCAGTTGCTCAGGGTGGTATCATGAAGAGGTGGGTGCCCAAGAACTAGAAAATAAAATTGATCTCATCTGTAAGATGAACAGGTTTGCTACTACTTGTATGTATGGATTGTGGAGTAATTTTCCCTTAGTAATTGTTGAATAGTGGGGGACTACATTAGTTGCTTTCTGCTTCAAAAAAACCAGACAGATAATTTCTAGCATTTTAATTGGTTGGGGTGTGGCAGAAGGAGAGGCTTATCCAGGGCACCATTCCTGCAAGAACAACTGCGTGCATATTTATATTTTAAGCTTACAAAGTTAGGCGTAGTGACTGATCAGGATTTATCACAGTGCTAGAGTGTGATTAATTTGATAAAGTTTTTTTTATATCTGTTAACAGCACTACATTAAACCAGTTAAAAAGATTTGCTATACAGAAATGTATAGCGGAATCAAAGTGGACGTCCGCCTCAAGCACGCGCGCAGCCTGTTCCTTGTGCCCCTTTTCAACTACACTTTTTCTCCACTCAACTTTCCATTTATATGACTGGCAGCCCCTTCATCTGATACCCTTTATGGAAACCTGTTATCTCGTCAGTCTTCCCCTTGATTGAGTACGACATAACAAGTATGAAATTCCTTTTAAATGAGCTTTATGTAATATACTGGCTGAAAAACCAAAGGGGGATTTTTCACCTTGTGCACAATTAATATATGTGAGTTGCACTTTTTGACTTACTGAAGTACATTTCAATGTAATTGTAATTCATTGACATGAAAATGTGCTAAAATGTGGTTTTCTCCATTTCTGCCGTCTCGGACCCGCTTCAGGGTTGCAGGTGATCCTTCCTGGTTACCTACAGAGCCGTTTCATTCAGGCGGCCCTCAACTACATCGGCTGCAAGTCAGAGGGGCAGTTCGTTTGCCGCAACAACGACTGCTGGTGCGAGTGCAGTGTGGACTTCCCAGAGTGCAACTGTCCTCACTCTGACCTGGACACTCTGGAAAATAGCCTGCTGCACATCAGAGATGCGCTGAGGCTGTCCAACAAGGACTTTGAGGAATCTGGTGAGCGACAAGTTAATTTTGACCCTTCCAAATGGAAGCTGAAAATGTCAACCTGAACTGTGCTTTTAGTGCTGGGGGAGGAAAAAACTTCTCTTTTAAGACATTCCTCTCTAGAGTTTAAAGCGAAGGTAGTCTCTTTCTCTGACAAATAAAATGAATTTGTACCTCTAAATATGAGCTCAAAAGATTGTTTTGCATTCTTTTTCCATAAATGGATTCTTCAGTGACCGTAGCGATGGGAGGCACTGTAGACTCTGAATTCAAAGAACAAACAATTAGCTTTCAGTGATTGATTTGATGTTTTAGGTGCTTAGTTAGTTCCTAAAAAAATCAATTTGTTTAGCCCAAAAGTGTATAAAGAGTCCCAGAGCAAAAACAATGAACATAAAAATATGTTCTCTGACTCTGTAAAAGGAGAAAACGAACCACCCACTGCAGTGTAAGTTATTCTTACACAGAAAAAGAAATATGACTTGCAGAATTGAGCAATTTGTTAGCTCCAACACAGCTTACTCATATTTCTTCTGTTTCTGCCTCGTGAAACAAGATGGGAGAACGCCATCATTTTTTCCAAGTTATCATTTTTACATAATGAAGACTTTGAAGGCATAAATCATGTATTCCCTATATAACCGAAAAGATTATCTCTGCATACTGGCAAAAAGCAGAAAGAGAAGGCACAAAGAAAGAAGAGATTCAGATTGATACATAATGGGAGCAACGCTACATAAAAATAGTAGAATGTGTTAAGTTGTACTGAGGCTGGGACATCAACCTGAATGCCTTGAGCAAGTTACACAAGCTTGAGGAAAAACAATTACAAAACAGGAAAAACTGTCTTTTTTTTTTTTTTTTTTTTTTTTATGAAGTGAGACAGTGATTCAGACATCCGTCACAATTCTGTAGTCTCCAGCTCATGAGTGCCAGGGAGCTGGTGTGCCTTGATGCTTGACAAAGCACAGAGAGAAGCATTTAACATGTCAGTTTCCCAGATCAGGACGTCAGAAGGGGTTTTGCTGCCCACCATGACATGCTTGTTTGATAGGGCTTTGTTTTGCTATTACCAATTACACTTCTGTCTCAGCCCAGGTGCGGAATCCCAGACGAGCCCCCAAAAAGTGTTGTGGCTAAAAAAACTCTGCATGTTGCTGGATTTTCACAAACAAAGCCTTAAAATAAGGCCTCAGCCTTATCTTATGTGAAATGTTTTTTTTACTGTTTTTGTTTTAGAGAACAATAACTGGAGTGAATAAAAAAGCAGATTTTGAATGAATTAAATATGTAAGTAAGGGGGAAAAGAACCCTTTTCTAATATGGAAACTTTTTACCCACCTCATTTCAAAGTCATGATTTACCTTTTTTTGGAAAGCTGAGTTCAGTTGAATATTGCCCGACCACTAGAATCAAGAAGTCCCATCAGTAGAGCCTGTCTGACAACATCAAGTAAGCAGACATGTCTGAAAAAGAACCGCATCTTACCCCGATCTAAGAAAATTCAACAGAACTCAATGTCAGTCACATCTGTCTGTCTGGAAATGGTTACAAAGACATTTCTGAGCCTTTAAAAAAGTTACTCACTAAGTTGTTATGAGTTTCCAGTGAACCACAGTGAGAGCCATTAACCACTAATGGAGAATGCGTGGAATAAAAATGGTCGACCAAAAGATAATTTCAAATGACCAAAATACTTTTGACAAAGGGAAAAACGCTGCAGGGAAAAAAAAACACTTGTTTGAACTCTTACAGATCTTAGTCCAGGATGTCTTGCATTACTTAATGAAACTATGGTTCAGTCATACGTTTGTTACTGACCTACACAGTAGGTCAGGAGTGTCCAAAGCGTGGCCCTTTGTGGTTCTTCAAATAATTTTGTTTGGCCCCTGACAACAAATCAAGAATGCTAAAAAAAAAAAAAAAAAATCAGCCAACAAAATATAAAACTCATTTGGAAATAGTTTTCCAAATGAATTTTGGATCTTTAATGATATATAGATTTTATAAACATTTTATTTATTGTTGAACAGGTAAAACTAAAAAAGAAAGAAAAATCAAAAAACAAATTTTTGCATTTGTAATTAATGAATTTTGTGGCTCAAAAGTAGTTAAAATTTGTCAGTTTTGGATGCTTGGGCAAAAGCTTTGGACAAAATGAAGGCCTTTGAGTGGCCTAGTCAAACTCCAGTCTTAATTGACATCATTTCTGGCCTTTAACAGGCCATCAATGAACGCTCCAAAATTCCAGTGTGGCTAAATTAATTCAGCAAAGAACTGGTGGGCCAATATACCTCCGCAGTGATAATTTCTTTCCCCCTTAATAAATTAAATCATCAAATGATCTCTTCCTTTGATGATCTGAAACATTTATGTGTGGGGAGAAAAAAAAAGCAAAAACATAAAAAAATTATTAGGCTAAAGTAGTGACTCTCACATTTGAGATCTGCTGTTCAAGTTCAAAGAGAGGAAAGATGAGCTTTGCCCATCTCCAAATCTGTAATAAGGCACGATTAATGGCTTATAGATTGCAATGTGCTTTAATAGTTCATTTCTTACTGGGATTATGGATCACAGTAACACATATAGTCAGAGTTTTATTGTTTTCTGTTTGCATGTTTTTTGCTATTGTGTTCATTAAATGGAAAACGTCTCTTTGGACCAATTTGGATTTAATTTAACACTTTTTTTGCAGATTGTGATAAGTTAGAGTGGTCATGAGTTTAAACAGTAAAAGCACAGAATACCTCATTATTCTTTTTCGCTTTAATATTTAAGTCAGTGCTGTACACACAGTAGCATCATGGGAATGATTAGCACCCTTTTTATTTTCTCCACACAACACTTTAAAATATTTACATCTAGTAAATACCTAACAAACAGCAGCGCCCCCCACCGTGGAACCCCAAATGTCCGTATCGTTTTGTCTCTTCCAGAGACGGAGCAAGTTGGAGCTCAGACAGGTTATTAAAGAGGACCTAGTATGCAAACTTCATATTTGCACGTTTTTGTACTTCCCACATGCTTTAAAAAGAAAAACACGTAGACATCTTGAGGCAATAAGTTAACATGTTTTGGTATCTGGAAAATGAGTCGTTTCAAAAACCTTCTGTTTGTTACGCCACATTCCACTGGCACTGCGCCGTTAGCTAGCAACACCAGCCGAAACCAGCCAGTCACCTAGCAACCCAGCACATTCGACTGACAGTTTTATTGCTGTATGCGCTGCAACAAAAAAAACATGTTTTGTTATTGACTCACTATTCAGAAACCACTTGCTGCATTCTTGTTGGTTGTGCAGGAGGCTCCACTTCTGCTTTTCAAAAATGTACAGTTTTATAATTGCACATCTGTTTGAAGCCATTTTCAAATGAGTGTAAATGTTGAGTTGGGGGTGGGGATGTGGCCAATAGCAACTTATTTGGACTTAAAGTGACAAGTGGTCCTAACACAGTTCATTCTGGAAGGAGCTCAAAATAGACAGAACTGAGCATAAAAAGAGCATGTTTTGTATATGCATTTCCTAACCTAAAGAAAGTATAATAATCACATTTCTCTCCAAATGTGATTGGAGAGAAATGAAGAAATGTTCATTCGTACTGCAGCAATAATACCATGAGAGACCGGAAGAATTGTCAGGGAAAAAAAAGAGTTTCTTTGGCCCCTTTAGACATGATTAACATGATACAATAAGAAAATCTGCTAGAATGTGGATGGTCTTCATGGTTTTCATAGAGTCTACTGGTAATTATCAGAAACTTGATAAGGAACAATAGAAAGTGGGAACATGCAGAAAACGACTCATTTTCTACAGAGAGGTTGTGGTGCTTTATTATTATGTTTAGGACGTAGTGCCAGTAAATACAGCACTACCTTCAGGGTTCTTTCACCTAAAAACCTTTATGCACCAGTTTTGTTACTGGTGGTGAGTTGCGGAAACACCTCCACATTGCACAAAATGTAGCATAGGTAGGTTGCTTTTGAACAAAATCCCCGGCTTTCCACTCACCTATGATTCACTGGTGTGTTTGGTTCAGTCAGACACACATTCATGAAAATAAAAACAACTTCATACTCTGGACATTTGATGTCACACCTATAATATTTCTTACATTTTCACATTTGCTCGCTATTTTTTTAATTTAACACCCGTCGTTTCATAGTTTAGCTCTAACAGTTACAACATAGTTCATATTTGGGAAGTAAAAGGAAAAAACAGTAGTAAACAGTAGTAATGAAGTTTTAAAATATGGGTTTTATGTGAGAACTATCCTACTTTTGGGAGCACCATAATTCGCATGGATCCATAAACAGCAGCTTCGCGTGCTCATGCCGTGTACAGATAAGATGGGGAAATTATTGATGGTCTTTCATCCACCTCAATAAAACTCTTTATGGGGCGCCACATGGCTCAGTGGTAGAGCAGGCGCACCATATGCAGAGGCTACAGTCCTCGACGCAGTCGTACATGGTCTCTTCTCTCTCTGCCCGTCTTCCTGCCCAGCTACTAAAGAAGAAAGGCCACTAGAGCCACAAAAAACCTTCAAAAAGTTTAACTCTTTGTAAAAATGATTCAATACCCACTGGGAAAGTAGAACTTATTGGCAAAATGTGTAAACTAGCAGCTTTTTGCAACAGATCATTCCCAATCAATGTTTGTGCATCAACACAACCAAGACATTTGTAAAACTCTTCAGTCAAAAGATGTGTCATGAAGAGGAAAAAAAAAAAAAAAAACAACATATAAATTGCAGGGCTTCGCATCCGAACTATGAAAAACATGCAACTTTTTGTCTGGAAAATTTAGGCTACCTTAACAACATACAGAAAAAAGTTTGTTTTTAGTAAAGAGAGTGGAGAACAAAATGTGCAGCAGAGTATTAGGCTCACGCTAAAAAGATTTTTTTTTTTTAAACAAAAGCTAAAATTGCGAGAATGAAGTCATAATACTACGACAATAAAGTCATAGTGTTATGAGAATAGTCGTGGCATTACAAGAATAAAGTCATAAAATTGAGAGAATAAACTTATAATATTACAAGAATAAAATCGTACGAGAATTAATTCTAAATAATGAGGACGGAGTCGCAGTAACATGAGAATATTATGACGTTATTCTCGTAACAGTATCACTTTATTCTCATAATATTATCTTTGTATTTCATTTTTTCTCAATATAGTCCTATTAATAATGAGGCAAGTTGTATGAATGGAACCGAAATCCAGAAATTTAGATCAGAGCCAGAAAAATTAAGGTCAAAACGTTACACTTTTACAAGGCAGTGCTAACATTGACACAGCTTTCTTAGCCGGACGCTGTTGCTCATTTTCTGGCCTGACCAGCAAAGAAAATATAAATACATGTAAAACGTTTTCCTCCCGCTTCGCTGCGGTTACTTCCACTGTTCAGACGCTCCATTGTGCTGGGCAAACAACAAAGGATGAAGTTCCTTCTTTTCTTTTTCTCTGGATGTTGTTAATCTGTGGGTTTGTAGCCACGGGCCGAGTTCATTTATTCATTTCCCCTCTTCCAACCAGAGGAGTTCCGAGGCTTCGTTGGGAAGCTGCCAGCCCACTACGCTGTGAACACATCTGTCGTGGAGCACTTGTGGCGCACGGATGGCGGCCTGCTGCAGCGCCACAGGCAGCTGGAAACCAGCAGCAAGCAGCTCCTGGCCAGAGCCCGCCGCACCACTAACAAGCTCTTCAGCCTCAGCAAGAGGTGCCGACAGCCGCCGAGGATTATCCTGCCGAGGCCGAGGTAAGACGCGGGACGGCTGGGGGGAACGAGAGAGGAGGGATGCTTGCGTTAACCCGAGCTGCTCCCCGGAACCCATAATTACGAGAATGATTTATGCGTGAGGCGGAGAGAGAGGGAAAGAGAGAGTAAGCAGCGGAGCGAGACGGCGCTTATTAGAAGGCACTTGAGAAAAAGTAGCCGGCGAGAGCGGAGAAAAGTGCTGACGGGAGCGAAGCCGCTTCCCCAGCCAGCGGAAGACAAAGGAACCCGTCTGGCAAAAAAACCCCAAAAAAACACAAATTTCTAACCATCTGCACAGAATTACTCTAAATATGTCATCTTAAAATTTCTCGTCAAACATTTGAATCATTTTATTAAAAAATAACAGTGTTCCTGCTGCTGCGGGGATAGATAAGTTAGTCATTTCACTCCCACCTGGATGCTCTCTCTGTCGCAAATTTGATGGCTCTCTTATCAACACTCGATACTGAAAGCTATTTCTGGCAGGAAAATTAGCTAAATAGTGCCGAGTCCATCAGTGTGCTTCTCATGTAGTCCTTCTGGCTCCTCACCGTCACACTCTGACAGCAATTCTGCTTCAAGCTTCTTCTACTTGTGGAGATTCAATTGGTTTGCCCTATTTATATTTTTTTTGTTATCCACAATTTACACGTTCTTTTTCCACACAAGTTGTTGCTTTCGTTCTTGTAATTAGGCCTGCTGGACGATAAATTGTCCCACGAGTTTCTGCCGTAGACGACAATATTGTTTGGTTTGGAGACCATTTTCAAGTCAGGCGATGGTGATGGCATATCAATGCATTTCTCAAAGGTCAATAAACTTTAAATTCTGACGAACGTTTAACACTGGATCCTTGAGATACTTTAAATATCCGACAATAAATAAACGAAACAACAAAATAAAATGAATTATGAAGCATCTGCAAACAAAATGGCCCTTCTGGTTGAGATTAAAGCACCAGACTGAAGACTTCAGTCATCTAGGTTTTGGTAGAAAGAGAGAGAGAAAAGAGAAAAACAGTAAGTCATGCAAATGGAAATTATTGAGCTTGTTCCAATTTATCATGTGATTAATTGATGTAGTGCTTCTTGCAACAGGCCTGCTTGTAATTGTTTTCTACCCCCTTTGGATGTGAAGTGCTACATTTTATTAATCCAGTGGCGCCTGATTGTGCTTTCTAACTTCCCCCTTTTTGGTTTTTGTTGATACTCTGTGTTGCCACAAGCACTCGCTCACCCCTCCAGACGATTGAATCCAGGTGTTCCAATCACTTCCACGGCCACAGGTGTATAAAACCCAGCTCATCGGCACGCAGACTGCCGCTAGAAATATTTGTGAGAGAATGAGTCGCTTTCAGTGGCTCAGTGGATTCCAGTGCGGTGTTGTGATCGGAATGCCGTCTGTGCAATAAGTCCAAATTTCCTCCATACTAAATATTCCACAGTCAACCGTTGGTGGAATTATTACAAAGTGGGAGTGATTGGGAATGACAAGTGCTCACAAAGCGGAATGCCACTCAAGTCACTAAGCGAGGGGTTCAGCTGAAGTTTCTTTACAGAAAACGGATACAGACCTCCAAGCTGCATTCAAAGTAGCTCTGAAAACTTTCATGGAATCTGTTTTCTTCCCCGAGCAGCTTACGTGAACAAGTGGAATGCAAAACGACGAATGAATTGCCGCGAGGTAACCCACCGCTGGACTATCGCGCAGTGGATACATGTCCTCTGGAGAGAGGCCTTTACGCCTTCTCGTTTAGCAATCCACCGGATGGCTCTGGTTGCAACAGTTGCTAGGAGAACAGTACGTTTGGTGCAGATGCAATTGTACGATAGGGGATGTTCTTCCTTACACAGGCATGCTTAAAACATCCTAAATTCATGCATTAAAATGAATGCCTTAAAATGTCTTAAATTCATTTTAAAAATGTAAGTTGGTCGTAGATATGCTTATCACAGGTCTTAAGTTTTGACTTTTCTGTCAGGCAAAAGTTTCAGTCATTACATTCAGCGACTCTAGGCGGTCGGTAAGTGCCTGCTAATATACCCTTTATGTTCAGCCAGCTGGCTTTTTTTTTTTGCATCCATCATGGATAAGAGCAAGTTGGCTGAACGACGTTCGATTTTACCACAGGCTCATTTCTGTTGCCAACCCTTACGAGCCAACAGGACCCCCATTCTCAATGGTTCTAATTTTTTCTGTCTTAAATTTCATTCAAGCTGGCAATACAAAGTCTTACATTCGAATTGCTGACATCTGCAGATATCGGGCCAAAAATTGCAACATTTTGATGACTTTATATATGAATTACTGAACTTGTAACATCAGAACATAATAGAACATAAAGGGAATCCATCTCGAATGTTGCTTTTTTATGGTGAAAAATTTATATGGCAGCTTGCAAAGCGAATTGGAACAAGCCCAAGAGCAGTAGCTAGGAACTCTAACAGACTTGCACGCCACCCAGGGATTTAATAGCAAGCCCAGTCTACCAGTAATTGGCCACGGTGGACTGTTTGTGACCAAAAATGATAATTCAAAACACAGAAATTTTCTGTGTTTTGGTCCATGCTGTAGTTCAGGCGCTAATTCCAACCAGCAACGCTTCTCTGGCGCTCAAAAGTCACGATAGAAGACTCCATATCAGCAGGCCACAAAGTGCTTGTGTTAAACTTAGGAACCGTGAATGGAAGCAGTTCTTCGCATAAACACTCTGTGTTCTACTCATGATGCTCAACCTTTATGACTGCAATGTAGCCAAAATGGCGTCTTACGGACCCCAAACTCAAACTGTCCATCTACAGTTTGTTTTCTCACACATTACTTTTTCTAACAAAAGTCAAATAATTTGCCCGATTTAAATGGGCAGTGAGAAAATTAGCTACTTATTGTTCACAAACGTGTATTGCATTAAACAGACACTTGGAGAGAACGGTCTTATCTATATGATGAAGTGATCCGTGGACATCAGCAGGTGTTTTGCGCAGAGGACACATAAAAAACATATAAATAGTAATATTACCTTTTTTTTATCTGAGACACTTCATGCTCACAAACAACACTTATGTTTGCCTCAATGGTCCGGCTGCTGTCTCTGGTAGAGCTTGTTATTGTTATTGTTATTGTTGTTGTTGTTGTGGTGTGAAATTTGTTGCGTCCTTGTCTCACAACCAAGATTAAGATGTCTTTATTATCCTGGGACAGGATGTGTTTCTAACAGGGAGACTGTTTCCATGGGTGACGAAACATTTGTCCTCCTTACCTGCTTACTTTCAAAAATCTCGTCCACTTTTCCTGTGTAGAATTTTGGGGAACCTAGGATCATCATCCATCTTTCCGGTGCTGTCAACAGGCAGACGCGCATCTATTTGACATATTTCTGTTTTTGTCAAAAAAAAAAAACACAACGAAACAACAACACTGTTTTCAGTTTCAAACAATAGGCATAAAACAATACAGAGTAGAAACCAGATATCCACACACATCCACAGGTATGCCTTGATTTACCTCAAATGTGTCAGTTATCATATCAGAAGTTTATGGAAGGAAACAGTTTTCCCTGACATCGATCGAATGTATGTCAACTTTTGAATTCGAGGAAAGTTACAAAACAAATGGTAAAAAATTTCCTCGCCAGGTTTTCTGGCATTTAGCAAATAGAAATAAATTTGGTAGTTCTAATTAAGCTAAAACACGACAAGTTTGATCTGATTTAACTTCAGACGGGGAGAAAAAATGTGTTTGTCTTTTTATACAGTGTGTCAATATCTGGTTTCAACCGTATGGCAGTGTTTTTCTGTTTTAAAGACGAAAGGCTCCAAAAGCCCAAATTTATTGCTTTTAAATTGGGACATTTCAAGTTTTTTGTTAAACTAAATGCCACTTCATAGGGCTAATAAATAATTTTCTTATCCTAATGCAGCCAGTAGAGCAGCGTGGCTCCAGACCCGATGTCTACTCAGTCAGTTTGTCGTCTCTTCCCACAGGTCCCTGCACTTCTGGCTGAACCGCGCTCTCTCCACGCTGTACTGCAGCGAGAACAAGCAGGTGGGCGTTTACAGCGAGAGGAGCCGCAGCTGCTCCTGCCCCTATGACCACCCGCCGTGCCAGGGGCCGCTGCCCTGCTCCGTGGGCGACGGCTCCCGCTGCGCCACCTGCTCTGCCGAGAACCGGACCCGGTGCGCCGGCTGCAACCCGGGATTCACCCTGACCCAGGGGGTGTGCCGCCCCGCCGTGCCCGACCCCACCGACCCTTACCTGGGCATGGAGAGCGACAGAGACCTGCAGGACCTGGAGTTGCGCTTCCTGATCCAGCGCCGCGACCCACGCCTCGCGCTGCACGGCGTGTTCGTGAGCAACGACGTGCGCATCAACACCTGGTTCGACCCCTCTTGGAGGAAGAGGATGCTGCTCACGCTCAAGAGCAACCGAGTCAAATCCAACCGGGTCCACGTGCTCCTGGGACTCGCCCTGCAGTTCTGCCTCACCAGGAACAGCACCCTGGAGCCCACCCTGTCGCTGTTCGTCAACCCTTTCGGGGGCAGCCATTCCGAGAGCTGGACCATGCCGATCGGTCAGCACGGATATCCCGACTGGGAGCGCACCAGGCTGGACATCCCGCTGGACTGCTACAACTGGACACTGACTCTGGGAAACAGGTGGAAGAGCTTTTTTGAGACCGTCCACTTCTACCTAAGGAGTTACAGCAGGGACTCGGCGGGAGGAAGCAAGAACGCGAGTCTGTACAGCGACCCACCCGAGGACCCCGAGCCGTCCAGCAACGTCGGCTACATGAAGGTGAACAGCATGCAGCTGTTTGGGTACAGCGTGCACTTTGACCCCGAAGCCATCCAGGACCTGATCCTGCAGATAGACTACCCGTACACTCAGGGATCCCAGGACTCGGCCCTGCTGCAGCTGGTGGAGCTGCGTTACCGCGTCAACCGCCTGTCTCCACCGGGGGCGCCGCACGCGGACCTGTTCGCCTGCCTGCTCCGTCACAGGCTCAAGCTGTCCGGCGCCGACGTGACGCGGATACTCACTGCCCTGCAAGCTTTCAGTGCCAAACATCCAAACTACACAGAGTACGAGGCGAATAAGCTGTGCAGCTAATGGCCTCCTCTTTTCTCGGCACAGATAAGACTGGTATCCATGGGCAGCTGGATCATATTGTGTCATGTGTGTGGTATGTTGTTTACGGCTGTGCTGTACATACACAACGTGCAATTAAATTTGATGTTTTTTTTCATATTTTCAGTTGCTGATTTCTGGAGCTCCTTTACAAAAAAACTATCTATAAAAAAAAATCATCTTCATATATGACGCCTTTGAAAAGTATTCACCCCTTGAAATTCTACCCATTTTGCCAGGATATCTCAATATTTTTAAGTTTTATTGGGAAATCTGGACCTTTTCTGTATTTTTTTACTATGAAAAACTAAAAATCTGACATGAGAGTGTATTCTTAAAAAGTCTTAAATTAGTGTAGCTAAAATTAAGGCCTTAAAATGTCTTGCATTCATAAAAACAAAATAAAAAAAAATCATTAAAAAAGCTGAACTGGCAGGAAATTACCAGGACAGGTCTTAGATATGTCATTAATTGTATGAACATTAAACAGATTTTTACTGGGATTTAAGTTTTTAATGTTAAATTTACTCACATTTCTGTTAATCCAAAGCTGAAATTGTCCATAATTCACAATCTTTGCCGTTTCTTAAAAACTGAAATCTTGCGTATTTTTACATTATATCTCCTCACATATTCACAAACTCTTGTTATTTTAAAGCTTGTACATTTCCAAAACATTCAAGTTTGTATTATATATTAAATATAGTAATTATACTATAGAGTATACTGTATTAAACATTCTGTATTAAATAAATGGTTAGTTTGCTCAGTTCAAAGTAAGAAAACACACACTGACGTTTGAATTCTTAACATGACAAGTGAAAACATTCAAGGGCCGTGAATACTTTTCCAAGATCTCGGTAGTTTAACACTTACTGACTCTTTGAGCGTCTGAAATGTGCACTTTTTCTTTTTCACACATAACAACAAAAACACATAATGTTCAGATTTTGTTCTCCCTCCTCACACACACACACCCACGCCGTTCCTCTCCTTCCCACTTGAGAGTCTGAGTGGTGTGTGTGCTGTGTTGTTTTTGCCCATCTGGAACCTCAGAACACAAGGTCCCCATTCTCCATTCAGCGAGCGGCACCGCCACTGATTACTAAGTATATAGTGAGAGGAAGGAGGGCTGGGAGTTGCCTTCTTCGGTTCCTCCGCCGTCCCTGTACGCCATTCACAGTTACTGTGATGGATGAGTGGGGCAGCTGCAGAGACATGCCCGGCATCAAACAACAGCAGAGCGAGGATATCAGCCGCATGGACCGCGCTCGCGCGCACCAGCTCGCCCAGCGCCACGGCGATTCCGCTGCACCTCGCGCTCTCTCTCTCTCTCTCTCGCTCTCTTCAGAGTGGTTCTGGCCGAAATGGAAATCAACTTTAATCCCCCCCGAGGGCTGTCGGTGTCGGGAGCCACAGGGTAGCCGCCGTGGTGCTGCTTTGATTGGGCTGGCATCTAGGTGAGCTCGCGAAACGAAAAAATGTGGCTTCATCAACATTCGCCGCACGCGCTTTCTCCCGAGATTGAAGACAGACACAATTTTCTCTGATGCCGTCATTCCGAATGAATGGGAACGGTGTTTTGATTGCGCGATGAGCGGCTCCAAAACCCACACGCGCAGTTACTGTACGGTGCACCCGGCCGGAATGGTGATCTTAAATCGGTTTACGATCGATTGTCGGGGCTTAAAACTGAGCTCGAGGCCCCGACTTCATTACAAGTTTTAGCACCACTTCCAGCAGGCTGCTTTTAAGCTTCAGCATTGATTTTTCAGTGTTCAGTGGCCGGTTTTCAGACACAGCTCTGTCTCCAGGCTGTGAGCCTTTTTATTGAGTTATCAAACACAACATGAGTATTGGCTAATTTAGTCCTCTCTGAATAATCACCCTTTATAGTTCTGCTTTACAACCTGACTGCCCTCCCCCCCCCCAACCGCCTCCTCCTCCCTCATGTTCTTGTTAAGTTAAAGTTTGTAAAGCTGCAGCTGGAATATTCAACCAACTAGAAAGTTTTGCACTGTGTTCAGAAAGGACTGCGGGGAAAAAAAAAATATTACAAAAATCTGGACCGAATCCCAGGAAAGGGTTAAGTCCTTGGGTTTAATAGGGAGCATCTGCTGTGCTTTTAAACCTTTTAAACAAGCAAATATTCTGCATCTGGGCATGAAAATGTGCTGCAGAGTTGTTGGAAATGCTCCAGAGTAGCTCTGGCGTGCTGGGAAGGAGGGAATAAGAAACAGTGGTAGAGGGGCTTCCATTTGGAAGGCAAATACGGGTTTATAGACGCTCACCTCATCCTGCTAATCAGTATGTAAAACTTTCAGCTTGTTATTGGTTGGAGCTGCTTCGCGGGGCGTCCATTTTAACTGATTTGCTTTCAGGGTCACGGCACAGAACGTCGCGAGAGAAGATGTGTTGATGAACCGTTCCGAACGGCAGAGCTGTGATATCCTGCCTGTGTGATTCCTGCAGAGGTAATGACTGTCAGCTGCCATGCGGCCGTACATCATCCACGACCGTCAAAATATGCTTGTTATCTTCATTTCTTTTCATGTCTCGCTGAAAGTGGCATCAAACGCAAATCCCTGCACCATCACCTCGGTCAAGGAATCGTCACAGAGTCCCGCTTTCTTTCAGTAATCCACAGTCTTCACAATGGCTTTCATTTCTTTCAGGGTTTTTTTTTTTTTTTTTTTTTCACGTTCCTGTCATAAGCATTAGCCACTTTCACCAAACATTTCTGTCAAACAGCTGAAAACCAAGCCTCTCTTTAAAGACCCTCTCTGGGTTCATTAGCCACCAGTGGAGGTATCCCACACAGATGGAAGCTCTCGGAAGTTGCAGAACAGCGGGAGGCTCTGCGGTTCTGGCTGCTCTGAAGCAGAAAACACATCAGCAATGTAAAAAGAATAATTCTACCTCTGTGCCTCTTAACCCCTTCTAGATTATTGCTGCAAATTTGCTTCAAACTGCTTCAGCTCGCTGCGTCAATTCGGTCATCTGTACAAAAAAAAAACATGTTTGTATCTATTTGACAGCAAGTAATTTCTCCGTTTTTCTACAGTTGCAAGTAAATCTAGGCTGTAAGGGATTAGGCCACACTAGAGGCATCTGGATGTCTTTATTAACACTTACTGGACGTGGTGCTGAAGCGCGCGGTCCGATGTGTGGGTCTGGCGAGAGCTGCTGCGTGTCAAATGTTTCACAGTGGGGTTCCTGTGTGGTACGATGCTGTAGCCAGCTGGCAGGTCGTCTGCTGTCCACATCACAGCCCTGAACAGCACAGCTGCCTTACAAAAGCTGACTGTTGCAGGTTATAGTTGATCGGCTCAGTGGGTTGACTTCAACCCACCTACCCACCTGAGTTCTTTCTCAAATCATACACAGGACGTCCATGACCCAGTTTGAATTGTGTCTCGGTGTATCTTTAACAAAACCTTTTTCCGTTTCCTTTGAGTTTTTTTTTTTTTTTGGTTCCGTAGCGTCGTTGCCGTAGCGCTCTCTCCCACACGTCACTCGAAATGTAGAAATTGGCTCTGATTTCCGTTGCAAATGTGAGCAAAACTTTGTCGATATTCCGCTAAAATTGACAAAAGAAACATCATTTCGCAAATGTGTTGATTCCATTAAATAAAAGACGCAATTCAATTTGCACGTGAATACGTTTGCTCATGTGATAAGTCGTTCAAAAACATGCAACTACGTCCTGTTGTCTTCTTCTTCCTGGTTTGCAACAGTGGCAACATCCCGTTGTTGATCACGTGACTCTTGTGACGACAGAAGGCGTTTCAGTTTTGTGAAACAAATCAATTTTGATTCAGCCAAAAACATTTTGGTTGACAAATTATTTTTTTTTTTTTTAATTGCCAGGTTTCCATTAAACAAGTTTATTTTCAAAATGCGTAATTACACCGTGTTCCAAATTATTATGCAAGTGATATTTTCTCAGATTTTCTTAAATGGTCGATGCAATAATATTCAAGCCATGAACTATTACAGTATAAATCAAATTTTACTGAACAAAGCTCCCAATGAGAACAATATTTTTTTCAGAAATAAAAACCTCAAAATGCTCTGTTCCAAATTACGATGCACCGCAGATTTTCTAAACATTTTATGGATTATAAAGAACTGCAAACGATCATTCTTTGAATGTTCAGCATTCGGTGGCAACATGTACTAAAATCAAAAGCTATTTCAATGTAAAACATCTTAACAGACAGTGACATGTTAACATAGGACCTTCTTTGATATCACTGCACAATTCTTGCATCCATTAAACTTGTGAGTTTGTGGAAAGTTTCTGCTTGAATTTTCTTGCAGGATGTCAGAATATCTTCCCAGAGCTGCTGCTTTGATCTGAACTGCATCCCACCCTCAGATCTTCTGCTTGAGGTCAGAAGAGGATGGTGACCACACCATGAGCTTCTCCCCTTTTATGCCCATAGCAGCCAATGGCACAGTGGTATTCCTTGCAGCATGTATTGTCATTCATGAAGATGATTTTGCTACTGAAAGAACGGCTCTTCTTTTTGAACCATGAAAGAAAGTTTTCAGTCAGAAAGTCCATATACTTTGCTGAGGTCATTTCACCTGAAGGGGCCGACCAATGATTCTCTCCCCATGATTTCGGCCCAAAAAGTGACTCCACACCTCCTTGCTGACGTCACAGCCATGTTGGGACATACTGGCCATCCACCACCCATCCACTACTGCGTCCATCTGGACCATCCAGGGCTGTGCAGCAGTCATCAGTGAACAAGTCTGAAAGTGAATCTTCATGTCCGGCTGGCCCACCGTTTCTGCTTGTGAGCTCTGGTTAGTGGCCCAACAGTAGGTTGATGCACAACAAGCCTCTGGAGGATCCTCC
>CAEGAE010007616.1:0-16640 GCA_903067095.1 Girardinus metallicus
GCATCGCTGCCGTCATTTTAAGATGCTTATTGGTCCCCCGGAAAAAGACAAAAACCCGAACATTATCATGACTCAATAAAATCCTCCCAGGCCGAACTTGAAAACTGGACGTTATGCTGCTAACACTTAGCTTTCGTCAACAACTCAGGCGGAAGTGAGAGAGTAAATAAAGTCCCGGCCGGAACACGGTGCGCTAAATAATGACACATAATATAACGAGGCTTCGAGGCAGATCAGTTTTCCTCGGAATTTTAATAATCGAGGTACTCGAATCACTCGAGGAATCGTTTCATCCCTAATTCATAGGTCTTCATGAAGTTGATAAACAAACACATCTTTTATAGGAATATTCAGTTACATCTGCAGGTACATCTAAAAGATTAAAAATGTGAAAAAGTAAAATTTTTTTTGTCACTAATTTCAGAAAGTGAAGCTCACAAATTACATAGTGAAATCTTTCAAACCTTCATTTCTAAAAATTGTATATTTGAATTGGTGGACCAGCACAAAGGATTACATAGTCATGAAATAAGAGGCAGAAAATAAATGGTTTTCCAAATGTTTTACATACATGAGAATATTTCTGAAATGTTTGTTTCAGTAACTCACTTTTCTGCAGTAAAACACATTATACAGATTACAGACACTGATGTCTTCTGTTAATCATGCAGATTTTCTGCTTACAGCTAAAGAAAACATGACGTTTCAGATTAGAATATTACAACAGACCATTAAAAAATGGCATTTGTGACACAGATGAGGGGTTGATTTAAATGTATGTTTAAAAAGCGTTAAAGGTTATTTTCTATCTGACAAACAAAATCCCAATCAAACACAGCTGAAGTCTGTGGCCGTATCATGATGAAATGGCAAAACGTTCAAAGTCTGTCTACTTCCCCATGTACAATCAAGATGTTAGCATGTCTTGCATTCATCTAATCAATGTCAAGGTTCATATTGCCTTTAATTTGTCCAGGGTCTGAATGTGAGAGAGAAAGCTAAACAGCTGGTGACGTTGTTAAAAGATGAAGAGAAACTAAGAGAAGAAAGGATCCATGCCCTTAAAACCAAAGAGAAAATGGCACAGACCACCAGTGGTGAGATAGCTGAGTTAGATACAAATAAGCCACTCTTGAATGAGGGAATTGTTTCATTGTTGCGTATTTGTCTCTGCTGCAGCCTCCTCGGCCCCCTCAGCGCCCAGCCTTGGGGGCAGCCTGTCCATGGGCTCTCATTCTGGAGATCCTGACCAGGCATGGCCACAAAGCTCTGGAGAGGAAGACCTGCAGCTTCAGTTGGCGTTGGCCATGAGTAAAGAGGAGGCAGAGCAGGTAACTTAGTGTGGTTTAACCCGACCAGAAGGGGTTCTTTACGCTGCGCTTTACCTAACCTGTTTCCAGTTGCAACACAGGAGCAGCAGTACACACAGAGGAATATTAAGGATCATGTTTCCTGCTGCTGTACACCTAGTTTTGCTCTCACACTTTAACTGCTGACCTCCCCCAGACTAGCGAGGACCCTCTGGAGGATGCAGAGCTTCGCTATGCAATCACACTCAGCAAAGAGATTCACCAAAAGGTCAGGGGCAAGGAGTGTGCTGAGCTGACTGGGGAGCCAGTCATCAACTATTTGTCTTTCTGTCAGATGGAATTTCTCAACTCAATACTAAATATTGATTAATCAAGAAAATTAATTAATGCTAATGTGTTTTGTGGCATTTTGCTGTCTATACACATTTCCATCAGACCATTAAAATTCTATTGAGATAATTGAGTTTGCTGTTGCTTTCTGTTTTTACAGCGCTTGCGTTCATAGAATACACGTAAAGACCTGATTACAATCATTTCAATGAGATGCAGTGCTTTCAAAAAGTGTTTGTCCCTTTTATAACTTCTGTTTTTGCTTTTTTGCCACATTTAAATGTTTCAAACCTATTTTATATCAGACAAACATAACCAGAGTAAATAAAAAAAAATGCAGTTTTGAACTGATTAGAAGTGGAAAAAAAAAAAGCTTTCTGAATCAGCTTAGCACAATGTGAAAAAGTTCTTCTAAAACCAATAAAAAGCTGTCTCGATGACTGCTATAACTGACAATTAGTCTGATACATTTTCAGCTGCTAGGAGAGCTGTTAACATGATTGGCGCTATTCCGTCTAACATGGATTATGCTTGTTGTGCTCAGCATTGGTTTTGGCTTTGGAACTTTGCTTGAAGTGACGTCTTATTGTCGTAAACGCTGACCTTAGCTGAAGCAAACGAAGCCTACAGTTCTTGAGTTATTTTGTGTTTAGTCGTCGATGCGCTCTTAGAGTAATTTTTATTGGCCGGCGACTCTTTGGAAGGCTAACAGTGGTTCACAAGAGTCTCAAAGCCTTAAAACAGCTTGCTAACCCTTTCCAGACTGAAAGGTGTCAGTGATTCATTTCTTTTGCTCCACATGTGTTGCCAGATCCTAGTTGAGTGGTTTGGTGACCTTTCTACAGGTCAGATAATAATCAGGCCTGGATGTGACTAGTGACATTCAACCACAAAATGTGGCTAAGTGTTTTTGTCTCAAACAAAGCCGGGTTAGTTTGGATAGTTTTTTTTCTTCTTTTTTTTCATTTAAATGAAATAACTATTTTAAAACTGGTTTGATCTGATGCTTTTAAATACAACAAACAAGCAAAACCAGAATAGATCTGTGAAGGGGAAATGCCTTTTCACTGCACTGTATATTAAATATGAGCTTTCAAGCAGTTGATCAACCATGATTAAAGTGTTAAATGTGCATGGCAGAGACAAATATTTTTCCATAATAATAACCTAAGCGTGGATTGTAAGTATTGATCCCTCTTCTTTCCAGCATGCATCTAACTATTGCGTTGATTTCGAATAAGCTTCTTCTGTCCTGCTGCACTTTTTGTGAAGTTGTCACCTTTGTTGCTGAGTGTTTGTGTGCAAAACAATTTGTCTGATCAATGGTTAAATCATTTGTGTAGCTCATTGCTAATGCTATAAAAGTTTTAAGGAGCTTTTGGACATGATTTCATTGTTGTTTTTACGTAAAGGTGTTTGATACTGTCCATTTATTCAGGGATTAGTTGGTGTTCTGCTGTGTTATAACCAGTCTTCCATGTAATACTGAGAGATAGCATTTGTAAGAATGTCTTATGCTCATATGCAGGCTGTTGGATGTTAATAGTTTTGTACATTTACACATTTCTCTTCTGTTAGCTATTTCATGAAATAAATTTTAAAGACTCTCGACTTTATTCAGCCAGTTCCTGGTAAGATTGCCAAGCAGGAGCAATGTAAGCAAGTAAACACATGCATAACTATCTTGCAGCTAGGATATTCTGGAAAACACAGTTCTGGTTTGGCTGATTGAAGCACATAAACTCTGATCATTGATGGTCTTTAGGATTATTTTTCAGAAGTTCAGACTTCTTTTGTTGAGTAGTAAATGGATCAAGTGTCTGATTTCATGTTTTATTAGGTTACTAACATCAGTCTGTGTGCGTGCATGCGTGTGTGTGCGTGTGTGTGTGTGATTGGCAGGAGGAGCGGCTGCGGAGAGGCGACGACCTGAGACTGCAGATGGCCATTGAGGAGAGCAAGAGAGAGAAACCAAAACCAGAAGAGGTGTGTGTGGGTGTACTGACCTGTACAGTCATAAATTTTATGGCTTTTTTGGTTGTATTTCTCAATTAGAAACCTTTGTCTTTGGCGGACATAATTACCATTGATGTATTAAGTGTCCTCCAAACCAATTCAAACCTTTACGCTGCAAAAATTCAAAATCTTACAAAGTAGTTTTTGGTCTAGTTCCTCATGCAAATATCTTTGCACGCTTGAAATAAGGCAAAACTAACTTGCAACAAGATATATGAGCTTGTTTAGAGTCAATAATGCTTTCTACTTAAAACAAGCTTCCATCTCTTGCTGGGAAGTTACCTGGAAGTTAGTACACTTGAACTAGACCAAAAGTACTAGCTAAGATTTTGTGTTTTTACAGTTTGAGCGTTTTCACTTTTTGAACGGTTCAAACAAAAACTTCAATGTATTTATTTGGGATTTTTGTCACTGACACAGGTTTGTGATTTTCAAAATGTTTTAGTAATAAAAATCTGATGAGTGCTGATCCCCTAATTAAAATCCCAAAATCACTTAATTAGTAAATGGAGACCAGCAGTGTTTAATTAAAGCCTCAGAAAGAGAGAACTTTAGTGAATAAACCAAGGAACACAGCAGATCAATCGGGGTTAAAAAGTTGTGAAGATCTTTAGATCAGGCTTATGTTATAAAACTATGTCACAGGATTTGAACATGTCACAGAGCTCTATTTTATTTTATGAAATCAGAGAGCAAGTTTTGCAAACCTACAAGCTGATAGGCTGAGCGAAGACGGCTTTAATCGGAGAAGCAACCAAGAGTCCCATTGATTTTCGGATGAAGTATGTGGGAGCCTTTAAAGTTATGGGTTAGCGATGGGTGGGTGTAATGTGGGTGGAGTGACTTCAACCCCACATTCCATGTCGGAACCTTGTAGTTGATCACGAAGCGTAAAGAACAGGACGAAAGCATGATCTGAAAGCGGTGTAAGTTTCACATCCTATCGCTGTAGTAACATTATTCCATTTTCTGTTCCCTGTTCAGAGTGCTCTCATGGAGCTGAGTGCAGTGGACCCCTGGGGGGCTCCTGCTAACGCCACTGTGAGCTCTGCCGGCCCCTCCCCTCCCCTCACACTGTCTGGCCCCGCCGCCTCTGGTCCATGGGGTCCAGCCCCCACAGATCCATGGGGAGTAGCTTCACCCACGTCCCCTACGAGCACTGACCCCTGGGGTGGAGGAACCGCGCCCACTGTAGCCCCTCCTCCAGACCCCTGGGGGGAGACATCCCACAAAGTTAACAACGTCGACCCTTGGGGAAACTCAGGTACGCTGCCACAGCTCTTGGTTGTTGTCACATCAGCTCAGTGGATAAAGGTCAGAGCTTTAAAACAGAAGTCTGTTTCTGACTCGAAGAGGATGTGAACACCAAAACCTTTGCTTGTTTCAAACCTCATATTCTCTGTTCAAAATGTGTATATTTACATCCAGTCATGTCATGATCCTTTCATAATTGATCTTCTCATCCACCTAAGGGGCGTTTCGACCACAGGAACCTTTTCCAGGAACCTTTACTGGGGTCCTTCCTTTACGTGCCCAGGAAGTTAAACAGAGTTCTGGGGTAAAAACAGCCCTGCTAGGGGTGTAGTACATTAAGACTGCTCTGGAGCTTTAGGGTGGGGTTTGTGGTGGAGGGGCTCTACACATTTCTAATTAGTTGAGTGTTCTCAGCATTTTGCTTCTGCCTTTCTGTCTCGGGCATCTCAACTACAGGTCATTTTGTTCTCTTAATTTCAAATTGTAGCAGAGAACCTTGAGCTTTTTCTGCAAAAGAAACATTTAGGCAGCTTCAGTCTGCTGAGGAAACGACTCTCGGTGGCAGCTACAGTACAAACTTTAGAGTAACAGGAGAAAACATTAAATCAGAACAACAAAAGGCTGCTTCACAAAAGGTTGGATTATGAGGAAGTATGGAAATCACTTTAAACTCAGCTGAAGTGATTATCTGTGCAACAGGTTTAAAATGAGACCTCTCCAAAGAGCAAAAAAAACATTTAGGTCAGAACATTTACATGTAAATACGCAAAACAACCACTTATTGATAACAGACTTAAAGCATGAAAACACTGATGCACGCTGCCTCTGAGTGTGTTCATTTTATGCAGCCCTTTTCTGTCATCTGGGTGAGAGTACAAACATACACACAGTTCATCCCTGCAGGTTCAGTGCTCTGTCAGCACAAGTGTTTCATCTACAAATATGCTGCGGATACTCATGAAACATTCAGACGACCGCTAGTAGAGATGTTTGAAAAGTGCTGCAGTCTGAAGCTCCCCCTGCTGACTTTCTTCAGTTTCGGCCTCCAGAGAGGAAAGACTCTTGACAAAAGTAACAGGAACAAGTAACAAAATGACACTTTGTTTATTTATAGTTAAGCCCAAAATAATTCACATCTCTGGCAGATTTCTGCTGACTGAAACTTAGCAGGGTTTTTACAAAATGCCAGTAGAAACGTAAAAAAAAAAAAAAAAAGATCAGCAATTTATTTGTTTTAAGAGCAATTTATTGAGGATGTAAAGATCTTATGTTGGATGAAAACAGATAAACCATTTTTTTTAATGGTGCTCCATTAATAAATGTGTCTCAATAGCTGTCAGAAATAAATTTACTGTTGGAATGATAATTATTAAGATTAGGTGTAATTTAGGGCTGAACATTTTCACTCAGACCTTAATGTTTGAGGTTGTTTCCTGCTGTCTTCATAACAGAGCCAAATGAAAGATGTTAAAATTGGACCAATTTCTCTTTTGAGTTCCCGACAGAGCTTTTGTTGCAGCAATTTGAATAAACTGAAGGCTCAATATTTAATATTTCTGATGATGAAAAAGAATTGATATATGGAGGTCAAAGAATTAACTCCAAGAAACTTGATGAATATATGATTTAAGCAGCACGTCCTGGTGACAGATGACACCAAGCTTGTTTACAATATTATTGGAGGGGCTAATTAATGCCATCCAGAGCAAGTGACTGAGCACTTTGAATTTAAAAGTGGAAAATTAAACATCATCCAGGTTTGTTTTCCAGAGATGCCTGACTGGATTCATCAGGCTTTGTGGATAAATATGGACGAGAATCAACAGCATAAAAGTGGACATGAAGTAATTGAGACATGGTTCATATCAGGGCAGCTTTGGTCGAAACTTCCCTCAGTGGGCTTTGGTTTTGTCTGAAGGAAAGCAGGCATGCTGAGTCCGTTCTCCCTCTGTGTCTAAACCAGGGATTTTTATCCTCTTGTTTCTACTCAGGGACTGGCTGCGTCTCAACCAGAGCACTGCCTCTTCTGTTGCCCTTTTTTGGCTTCTACTTTTTTTTGTTTTTTTTTAAATGTTTGAGGTTGCTTCCTGCTGTCTCTCCTTCACCTCCACTGAGCTCGAATTGAGTCACAGCAACAAATACAGCTGACCTCTTCTGACCTCAGGACGTTTGTGGGGTGGAGAGGTTAAGGAGAGAGAAGTGCTTCTGTTTGAACCCGGCTCAGCTTCCACCTCCCTCCATGCTGTGGGTCGTTACCTGTATGGTGTTGTGTTAACCCCTCCCTCCCCTGCATCTCCTCCCCTCCCCTGTAGCCGTGACCCCACCCAGTGCTGACCCCTGGGGCTCCCCTGTGCCACCCAGCACGTCCTCCTCAGGGGGACCGGTGGACCCCTGGGCAAAGGATGGGCCTGTCCCCGCCTCTGACCCTATCACCTCCGACATCTGGAGTGGCTCTGCCAAACACACTAACGGCACAGGTACATTCACACCTGAACCTACACGGACTCACACACACTCAGGTGCAGACTCTCGGTAGCCCAACAGTTGTCTAACATTTCATCCTCTTGTAGTGTGTGTGAGTGAATCATTACATTCAGCTTGCTTTGTTTCTGTGCGTCTCGTTCACATACACACGCATACACGCCTCCCTTTTCACTCTCAGGGGATCCAGAGCGAAGAGGCTCTTCAACAACGGGCTGCGACAGCACGGGCTCACCAGTGCCCTTTGACCTGTCGTCACTCGGCTCTTCGCTTCCTGTTCGTAAGACTCCGGAGTCGTTCCTCGGCCCCAACGCGGCGCTCGTTGATCTCGATTCCCTGGTGTCGTCTAAACCCAAACCCAAACAGCCGCCGCCTCCTTCCATCTCGGCCTCTTCATCGAACAACCCTTTCCTTCAGAACACAGGTGAGAAACCAGCTGCACTACAGGCGTATCTCAGATGAATATGTTCTTTATCTCTCATTTCAGAAAGTCAAGCTTGTATATTCAGGTTGATCGCTGTTCCTTAAGAAGTCTGAAATTGGTGTATCTAAAATTAAGGCTTTAAAGTGTCTTTTTGAAAGGATTTTTCTTGACAATCCTCTCAAGACTGCAGTTATCCTTGCTGCTGGCAAACTTTTTCCTTCTACTAAACTTCTTCTTGTCAACAACCAGCGTCTTCAGGAAGACTTTACATCCTTGTACAGAAATGCAAATCACTTTTTTTCTGTTTAGGTGCTATAATATTTACATGTGGGGACTTACTAGTTATTAAACTTAGAAATATATCCAGCTGATAAATCGGCCTCGATTTTCGTAACTGTATAGGGATCAGCGATTGGCCAATACTCTGGCCTATCTAATCCATCTGCCTCAACAAGGTCTAAAAATCAACCACTGTCCTCTTCAGCTCTCCAGTGAGAGAGGTTTGACTGACCAGGTCATGTTTGTAACAACAGTCACCTCTCCGTTACCAACTCAGTGACTTTCTTGCTATTTTTTTTTTTTTTTTTTTTTGTCATTACTGACAAAAAAAGTTGTATGTCATGTAAAACCTGTAAGTCAAAATCAGCAGGTCGGGCATCTTAATGATTGGTAATCCGTGATCAGCCAGAAAACTGCAATCGTTGCGCCCCGACTTAAAAGATTTTATGATTGAATATTGAAGACTTTATTAGTAATACACCTGTTATCTCTGTCCTGCAGGCTCGTCTCCTGCTCCTGGCATGGCCGTGACTCCAGGCAGCACCATCTCCAGCAGGGGCGTTTCACCAACACCCGTCTCTTCCAACCCGTTCGGTGTGGCCCCCTCCATGACCTCCATCTCCCCCCAGCCTTCATCCCTTGGCCTGAGCGGCCTGCGTACCAGTCCTGTGCCTCCCAACCCCATGCTGGGCATGGTCCAACCAGGAATGGGTCTGGGGCCGATGAGCGTAGGAATGGGGGCCCCCGGGATGGGCCTGGGCATGATGCAAGCCAGCCCTATGGGGATGCCGTTCAGCGGGCTCTCCCCGATGGGACCCCCGGGCTCTGCCCTTTTGGGGCCCGGAGCTATGCCACCCCCTCAGCAGATTTTGGGTGGGCCCGCAGGAGCAGGAGGAATGATGGGAGCAGGTGGCTCCATGGGTGGCGGAGGAACGGCGGGAGCAAGTACCAATCCGTTTCTTCTTTGAGGACGCGTCACCACTACTTTGCTCACCTTTCTGCCTCAGCTGTCGTACCTGCTTCCCCCTTCATTCATTCATTCATCGACACCCTCCAAACTCTCCCAACACAAAATTTACCCACAAAGAAAAACGTCTACATTAAAGAGAACAGAAACGTTTATTTTCCTTTAAAGGCATAATTTCATTTCAGATTATTGTTCCACTTTTTTTGTCCCTTTCATTTCAAAATTTGTGTCAAATAGAAGTATTTATTTCCAATCTGTTTCTGTTCTGTATTTTCTGTTTCTGTCCAGTCTTTTGTTGAGTTGAGATGAAAGGAGAGTCAGTGAGAGCAGGGAGTTTTTTTTTTTTGTTTGTTTTTTTTTCCAGTAGTGTCACTCTCTACTCATAGTACTACTGCACACGAGAGGGAGCCGGAGGAAGAGGTCACAGCCACTAACGAACTGAGCAGAGAAACTGTCGTACCTGCCTCTTCCTCCTCCCTCTCTCCCTCCGTCTAGAGCGAAGACAAACACTGAATCACTGAAATGAAACGAGTGCATGAAGGATGATTTTTAAACAGAGCCCCAGACTGAGATAAAAACCTGCATTAACATTTCGGTCACAATGTGGTCAAACTGTTTCAACCAGTTCACTTTTAATTTAATTTAATGTTGAGTGTAATTTATTCTTTTCCAATACCCGGGAACAAATAAACAAGGAAGATCATGCGATGATGCCATTTAAATCAGATGCTTATATATTTTTTCTTTCCCTACTGTTGTAGGGGGGGAAAAAAAAAAAAAAAAAAAGCTCTGACTTGTGGTCTGATGGCAGGAAAAACAAACCGTGTGTTTGCGGCTGAGGGCGAATGAGAACACAAATGCTTATTTATCAGATGCCAGTTTGTTTGTTTCAGTACTTTGTCCCATTTCTCCTCGTGTCTGATCTAATTTCAGCGACTGAATGGGGGGGGGGAAAAAAAAAAAAAGCATTTCTGAAAATGATCACCTGTGATGATATGTAAGGTTGGATTTTAAATGAGGTATTTTATGGGTCATGTGATTTCTCTGCCAATCTTTTATTTTTAATTACCTATTTCAGCTGGGATACCTGGAGTTCAGGCGACCCAAAGCCACACTGTCCTCATGTTTCATCCCCTTTGTCTTTGTAAAGGGACTTTCAGCCGATGCTTCTTTAAAGAGACAATTATTTCATTCAGTGAACGGAGACAACACAGGGACATGAAAACATGCTCCATACTGCTCTTTTCATTTAGCTGGATGAATTTATTATTTTATATCAAGAGAAGTATCTTTTATTGGGTAAGTTTGACTTTTGTGTGGTGTCAACTGTGAACATTCACATTTGAAAAGAAAAATGGAGAAAAAAAATCTACAGAAATTTATGAAATAAAACAAAACAGGGAGTGTGTGTGACTGTTTTTCATGACGTCTGTATTTGGGGGGAGCGTTATCTAACAACATATGTAGCCACTTGCCCACAAAAGATAAACATTAGAATATTACAGCCTATGAATTTAAAAGAAGACAAACATTAAACTCTTCAGATTCAGTCATTAGTGATGAACCTGATCCCAGACTTGCTCTCAGGGAAACAGGAAGTGAAGTTTTTGCTGAAATATTTGGTGATTTATCTATTTTTTTTCCTCCATCACAAGGAAGCGAGGCTCAAAGGATGAGAGAGTCCCAGTCAAAGTCATCCTGGAACTCCTCACTGTTGCTGTGCAGGTTCTTCAGTGGAGGACGCTGTCGTGGCGCCACTGGCTGAGGATGGATCCCTGCTGAGACGTAAAAGGGAAACGTGAACTGAAAGTTTAGACCTCAAAGGAAGCGTGAGATTTTTGAAAAATGATTTCTAATTTAACTTCTCCTTTTCAATTGTCGCAGTGACAAACTACCTTTCAGTTTTCACAAGGACAAAATAGCCAAAGGGATGCATCAACACTTCCAGAACCCTTCAAAAAGTCAGTTCATTTGGGCAATTCAATGTCCTTTCATATATTTTGATGCATTTATTTCTTTTCAAATAACGAGTCATAGTTAATGAAAATCTCAAACTCGTAATTGCTTGATAGCTTGAATAACTTCTCTATTTGAAAGAATAGAGAAGTTCTCTATTCTCTATTCTTAGAGAATAGAGGATACTATCCAAAGTTGGATAGTATCCAAAGTATCCAACTTTGGATGGTTGGAAAAAGTATCTTTGGTTTCAAAGAGCACATCGATTGAGAAGGTTCTTTATATTGGAAAATTTTCTGAATAAAAGTTATGAAATGTGTGAAGTTTGAATGGTTGAAATAGGAAGAGAGACAAAAAGCATCTCAATCTTGCAAACATTTTACATTATGTGTGTAAAAAAAAAACAAAGGTGATAAAGAGTCAAGATTTCCTTGAAGTTTTCCTAAAATCAGCTTAAAATGCCTGCTACTCACCAGCTGCATTCGCCAGATGTGGTCTCTGTAGAGCAGGTCCCTGCATGGGTGGGGGTCTCCGGGGCAGCTGTGTGCCATTGGTGGGAGGCAGAGTGGTGGGGTAGGGCAGGGGAGAGGGGTGAGTGAGGCTGGTGAGGGTCGGAGGAGGGTTGGACGTCAGCGGCGACGGCTGCAGGAAGTGAGGTGCACCGTGGGTAACTGGGGAGTTGTTTCCAGGGCTGATCATGCCTTTCTGAGAAAAGAAGCGGTTCAGAGAGTCGCAGAGGGAGGTGAAGAGGCCGGGGTCCAGGGCCCAGTCGCAGAGCTCAGCCTGCTTCATGCTCTCCAGCAGGTCTGGGACACAGAAAATAAAGACGCTTTTGTTAAAATACAGATCAGGTGACTTTTACTTCAATAAGTACAACGAAGCCTTTGAATTCAATTTCTGAAATGAATCAACTGGTCATAAAGAAATTATCTATAAAATCCTGTATTCAGTCACGTATACTTGAATAACTGTTGGGGGGGGGAAGAGTACTTCAAGGGGTAGTTTTACTATAACTTGCGTTATAGTATCATTGAGTAAAATTTGTAAGTACTCTACTGGTCATAATCACCAAAATAAACATAAATAAAGACTTTAAACTTATCTCTGTATGTGATGAAGCGCTCTATGCGTTTCAGTTTATGAACTGAACTACTAAAAAAAATATCCTTTTAATTACATCTTGATCGGTTTGAGGGTGTTGTGAGCATTGACTAGAGAACGTTTGGAGGCAGATATCCCTGAACCTTGTTATGTAAATCAAAAGCTCTTCCATGACAGGAGGGGACAAAAGTGTTGCTTTGAAAATGTTGTGAACTGGCTCTTTAAATCAGATTGTGGCGAGCAGCACAGACCTGGGTGACTGGACAGGTCTATGTTTGCCCAGTCCAGGTTGCTGGCAATGCGGAAGCTCTCCTTCAGCGAATCTGTGTTACTGAACCAGTCGGCTGGCACCGCTGCAGGGGGAGAAGGGAGGGAGGGAAATGTTCAAAAATTAAAATACTTTTTATTTTAGTCATGTTCCAGGTTTCATTAGCGTTAAGATAGTCCCTGGTTCGAGATATTAACGCGAGACTCACTGAGTTGCGAAATGCGCTCTGACTCTGCAGGGTGTGGAGCTTGCACGGCTGCTGCAGCTGCTAAAGTCGGTGGACCTGCAGCCGGTTGTTGACCTGCAACTGGCGGTGCAGGGGAAAATGGCGGCAGCGTTGGAGTGTGAAGAGGCGTAGTGTCATTACTGGGAACGAGCAGGGGAGCGACGTCCGCTTCAGGGAAAAGAAAACAAGTGATTCCTCCGAGTCGCTCATGTGTGTCGTGCTTGTGCGTCTTGAACGGGCCTGCATACTCACAGATGGAGCCTCCCCTCTCACGCATCGTCTTGAAAAGAGACTTGAAGGAAGCGTACAGGTCCGGTATGTTTAGATCCTCGAAGGAGAAGCGCAGAGGAGGATCGGTGGTGTGGTGGTGCCCCGAAGCCGCCGGAGGTGGGGCTACGGCGGGGCAGGAGGAGCTGGGAACAGACACGGTGCAAACGGGCGTAGAGTTGGAAGTGCAGGAAAAAGTGGAAACAGGTAGAGGAACTGAGTTGGCGGGAAAGGACAGGGCTGAGTTAGAGTAAGAGGGAGCAGCTGCAGACGCTGCAGGGACAGAAAAGGTGGAGCCAGGTGGGAGAGGGGGAGGGAAGGAATTGATGGATGACATGGGGGCTGCTGGCGGGAGCTCAGCTGATTGAGAAACAGATAAATGAGAGGCAGGTAGAGCGGAGGCATGGGCTGACATGTAGGGCGACGGTTCCTGCGAAGACAAAGATGAGACTTCTATGTAAAACCCGTCAAACATGGCTGTAATATGAGCTGGAAGGGAGTGAGTCTACCTCGTGTGGGGGAGGAGATGGAGGGCGCTGGGTGGGTCTGACTGGGGACGCGTTGAACTGCGGGTCCAGGTGGGGAGAGGGCCCTCTCACGGCTGCCGCCTTTGCAGGTGGAGGAATCTGTAAAAGCACAGAATAAAGCCGTTTAGCATGGGTAAGAAGAGGAAATCCCACAGGAATGCAGCATTACAGCATACACAGAATGAAACAAAAACAACAACAGAGTCGAGTCTGCGCTCAGGTTCTATACACCCACGCTCTGAATGCAGAGCAGAAAACAGTGACTAACCTCCAAAACCTGTTCACAGGCTGACAATCTCTTCCATTAAAAAAAGCACAGGGATATTATTTCACACCAGGAAAAGTGAAGGAAAAGCATATCTCTTAAAGTGTATCTCTGAGAAGCAGTGAGGAGTGAGCATCAGATCTGGATGTACAGCTGTAGCTGCTCAAGTCATCAAAACAACCAGCTAAATCATTCCTTATATTTTGCTTTTTATGGAAACAATATTTGAAATTGTTTTCAATTTTAAATATTTGAAACAATACACATAATAGCCAGAGTTGTTACTTGAGTAACATTTTAGAAAACTTCTACTCTTAGTATTTTTATTATGCTGCACTTTTTACTTTTACTTGAGTACTTTTATTATCAAGTATCACTACTCTTATTTGAGTAAACTTTCTGGGGTACTCCACACTTTAACCAAAAGGCCACCAGACACACACCTGCAGTTTTTGCTACATTCTCATAATTTTTAAATCAAAAGAAATTAATTTGGAAAAGTGTTTCTTTTGCCTGATTTTTATTTTGTAATTTGTTATTCATATTAATTATCTTCAATATGTCCTCTAAAATATTAATATTCTGCATGACTTTGTATTGTGACCTGTCTGATGATGTAGTTTTTAAGCATAAATGATTGATGGTTGGATCAGCTACTCGGTACTTGAATGACCTTTATACCAAATACTTTTTGACTCTTACTGCAGTAATTTCTTAGATGGCTACATTTTAGTCTTACTTGAGTAAAACCATGTTGAAGTAGCGCTACTCTTACTTGAGTACAATTGTTTTAGCACATTTTCAGTATTAAGTGAAATTGTATAATCATCCCAGTCCAAGAAGGAAACTACACAAAGACTGAGCCCTGCTATCTATTTGAGCCACTTGTTTCCAGGATCTTCTGGTCATGATCCATATTTATTGACCACAGCCGAAGGTCTGGTAAACTGAGAGGTTCACTAATTAACTCAGCTCTTTTTCACCACAACAGACTGTAGCAGTGTCCTCATTACTGCAGACGAACAATCAACCTGTTAATACAATTCCTGCTACCATGTACTGTGACCCAGCCCCTCTGATACTTTGAGGCAGAGGCTGACCTCTGACCCAATGGGAGCAGTTCGCCTTCCTCTGATTAAGAGCAATGGCTGACGAATTAAAGACGACCGTCTCTTTTCAGAATCGCCACCGTAATGTGGTGAAGGGGTTTGACTTCGGGGTTCGGACTCTGGTGAAGGTCTCACAAGTTAAACTGCTCACCACTGAGCGCCTGGTAGTTGAGAGTTTAAACCAATAAAGTAGATTTTTTATTTATTTTTTTCCAGCCTGGGAAGCAGGAAGACTTGAATAGGAAATGAGTGTGACTTCTTGGTCAGCGAAGTCTGTCCACTAGTTGAATTCAGTTTCCATGGTAACAGAATATAAGCTTTATCTTCTGTGTGCAAAAGTCTGCGGTGGTAATCATAAACTTTCTTTAGTCTTTGGCTTCTTTTTACTCATAATTTAGCAAAAATAAATCAACTTCTGCATTTATTCCTTTATTTATGACCACATCGTGAACCGAAAAGTAACTGAATGACATCATAGCCACCACACATTAACTCTAGAGGACTCAACTAGACTCAGAAAAGGTAGAAAAACTCAAAATGAAAAACTATGAAAGACCTTCAGGAAGCCTTTTGAAATCTGAGCAGAAAAATAAAAGGATTTTGTTCCACTTTTAACACATAACACATCTACAAAATTGGTCTGCAAACCCATGATCAATTAAAGATCTTTCAATTTAATGGTACTGATTAAAAAAAGACATTCCAAATCATTGTGGGTTTCTGTAAGGTCTTACGGCGCAAGTGTCAAACTCAAGGCCCAGGGGCCGAATCTGACCCGTCGTCTCTTTTAATGTGGCCCACTAAAGTCCAGAGAGTCGCATTAAAAACCACATATACAGGCCTTCAAAAATAGTTTTGTGCTTAATTATTATTTTATCAATCAAATTAAAGTAGTTTTAATTTCTTTTGTGCCAAATTACATCAACGTGAAAAGAGGTTTAATATTGTTTAATTTTAAGCAGTAGTCGTCAAATGAAGAGACACTTATTTCTTAATATTTTACGTTTGATAATGGCTACGTTATCAACACATCATGGCATAACCGGCCCTTTGAGAACATTCATGGTCTGGATATGACCCAAATGAAAATTTGTTAGACACACCTGTATTAAGGGGCTTCGCTGGTTTAATGGGTTTGGTAAAGAAAGGTTTAGACATTATTACGGCCCGAAAATGAAACAAAATATACAGTGGGGGAAAAAAGTATTTAGTCAGTCACCAATTGTGCCAGTTCTCCCACTTAAAAAGATGAGGGAGGCCTGTAATTGACATCATAGGTAGACCTCAACTATGAGAGACAAAATGAGAAAAAAAAATCAGAAAATCACATTGTCTGATTTTTAAAGAATTTATTTGAAAATAAGGGTGGAAAATAAGTATTTGGTCACCAACAAACAAGCAAGATTTCTGGCTGCCACAGACCTGTAACTTCTTCCTTAAGAGGCTCCTCTGTCCTCCACTCATTACCTGTAACAAAGGCACCTGTTTGAACTGGTTAACTGTATTTGGATGTTCCAGAAGAGTGTTGGCAGAACGTCATATGGTCAGATGAAACCAAAGTAGAACTGTTTGGTATAAACACAACTCGTTGTGTTTGGAGGAGAGTGAATGCTGAGTTGCATCCAAAGAACACCATACCAACTGTGAAGCATGGGGGTGGCAGCATCATGCTTTGGGGCTGTTTCTCTGCAAAGGGACCAGGACATGAAAGAATGAATGGGGCCATGTATTGTGAGATTTTGAGTCCAGACCTCCTTCCACCAGCAAGGGCATTGAAGATGAGACGTGGCTGGGTCTTTCAGCATGACAATGATCCCAAACACACTGCCAGGGCAACAAAGGCGTGGCTTCGTAAGAAGC